>CM055281.1:52296230-52449350 GCA_029237695.1 Conchocele bisecta
TGTATGTATCACATTTCTGAGGTTACATAAACATAATTATTATATAAGTAAGTAAGTACGTACGTAATTAGTTTATTATAGCGACATGTGTTAAACGAAACAGGAAATATGTACAATATAATATAAAAACAATATTTATAGCTTAGTTGGTTGGTATGTGGATATATGCACGAGTTCCGCAACGTGCGACATTGCGCGTGGAGCGCAATATCGTGCGAGGCGGAACGAGTGGCATATATCAACATACATATCAATTAACCTTTGTATTATATATGTACATACTCACAATATATATCCGCCTAAAACATGCCAAATATAAATAAACTAAACAAATTAGTGATGATCTATGGAACACATTGACGACTTGCGTTCAATTGGCCTTTAATGGGGAACGAAAGTACGTATGAAATAAGCATGCTATGTAATATATGCACGATTATAAATGTTCATTGTGCCATGTTTACAATGAATACCACGTTGAACATATTAATTGGACTCTTGTAAATCAATTTGTATATATTCAATTCACAGATGACGGGAAAACATCAAATGAGAGTATTTATATAGTATATTATTAATACAATGATCAACAGACTATCATATTGACATAAAAAACTGCAGTATTCTGAGAAAACAACAACAAGTACATTGAGTATAGTTACATGCATTTGAAAGAATATGTGTTGGAAAAAATACATCAATAAATGTACTAGTAAACATTTGTTACCAACCCCAGACTTATAGTTACAATAGGGTGAAGAAACACGATAACAATCTAACCATTTAACCCTTTAACCGCTCAGTGTAGCTACAATAGTTGCCTACGATATGGTTATCGTAGTAGAGAGATATCAAGGTGCATGATCATGTGGTTACAACAACAACAACGTCGCCCACTCCAAAGTAAGTATTATTTGATATTTTCCTTAATATTCAACGGATGTTGATGAAATATGGCGCAGCAAATGCGTCTTCAAGAGCAGCATTTGGTGGTCCATGTAGTTCGGCACAGACGTATGTCCTTTTTGCGAAGAATCGATTTCCGTATGGAGAGATATCGTAGCGAGGTAACACTTTTGTTTCTACCCTCAGTGGAACTTGAATGGATTTTGATATGTTAATTTTGCAACCAATCCAATCGTCACAAACTGATTTTCAGTCAATTTACACTGTTTGCTTTTTGCAGCTCAACTAAGTAAAATTTCAAGTTTATTACAGTATTTTCACTATTCAATTGGAAAATCAATGCGTATGTTCACATTGCTGTGAGTATTTTGTACTCCCACTTTTGATAACCAATGTGTATTCTGCTAAAATAAGTGCGTAAAACATACGCACCTTATTTGGAGCTATGGAGCGTGATATGTAATGATGGTAGCTATACCGCAGCTGTCTTGTATGGAACGCCAAATCTACATAAACTCAAATATATATTGCTAGCAACAAATATTTGGAGCTAGCAATAAATATTTGGAGAGCTCTCGAAATCAATTAATGATATCTCGAAATCATTTGGAGAGCTCTCGAAATCATTTGGAGCGAGCAATATAACATTTGATTTGGAGAGCTCTCTAAATCATTTGGAGCTATCTCTAAATCATTTGGAGAGCTCTCGAAATCATTTGGAGAGCTCTCGAAATCAATTAATGATATCTCGAAATCATTTAGAGAGCTCTCGAAATCATTTGTAGCGAGCATTATATAACTTTGATTTGGAGAGCTCTCTAAATCATTTGGAGCTATCTCTAAATTATTTGGAGAGCTCTCGAAATCATTTGGAGAGCTCTCGAAATCAATTAATGATATCTCGAAATCATTTAGAGAGCTCTCGAAATCATGTGTAGCGAGCATTATATAACTTGATTTGGAGAGCTCTCTAAATCATTTGGAGCTATCTCTAAATCATTTGGAGAGCTCTCGAAATCATTTGGAGAGCTCTCGAATTCATTTGGAGATATCTCAAATTGATTTAGAGAGGGCATTATAAACTTGATTTGATGCTAGCTCCAAATACCACTCCACGTGGGAACTGGAGGAAAAAAACAATACGCGCTCCCTTCTCGCGCTTTTAAAATCTCTGTACGCATGTGCACCGAGCCTATTAAAAACTTCGTAACCTTCAATATGGAGTATATGGATGGAGTGAAAAAAAATTGTTTAGCTTATTTCTTTTTCATTTATTGATGCTTTTAGGCATATTTAATTTATTTATAGACCTCGGTCCGTTACTTCAACCTGTGCTGTAAACATGCTCGACATATGTGTATTCACTACTACACGTGTGACAGGCGACTTCCGGTCTAGGTAAAGTCGCACTAAATTTGAGGGATGGCACGATTTACCCAAATCTACCCAAAATCTTCATAGGTAATTACTATATTTGTTAATAAATAAAGCATACACATTATAATAATGATGTTTGGACTGTACTTACATAATATATGTCATTAATTTGCTTATACCAGGGCCTTTTTTAATGTTTTTGATGCAAAATGGAAATATGTGTACATGAAATAAAGGGAGAATACCGCGATTCACTTATGCTAGTAAGCAGGAATATAATGCACGTTTATAATGGCTAAATGGGAATGATGATTTTTAATTGAAATACTCATAAAAACAGTAGAACCTCTCTAATGTTGACATCCAAGGAGACAGTGTGTGAAACTGTTATGTCAACTAGTATACTTATATATTTATATACGGTAGTAATATATAATTTAAATATATAAACTACCAATATTTTAAAACTAATACTGCATTAATATGTATATGTGCTGTGACCGGATAAATGGGGCTTATCGAAATTGTGACCAGTGTAGGTTCCGATTAAATAGATCCCTTCTGTAGCCTGGTAACGACCTACATTGCTTGTTCGAAGCATGACTGGGGGTTTCATTTATGGAATGAAGAATGTTGCAGATGCTGATCAGACTGCGGATGCACATGCTGATCTGGATCTACACTGGTCGCAAAACCCATAAACAACATTTCTCCAGTCACAACCACATTATGTGCGATATGTAACAATGGTCGATGATAACTTAAAGTCAGACAACTGAGACATAATTAATGAGTCTCGGTAGTCTCCGTTTATAATAATGCTATACTCAACAAAACTAGAAACTTAAAAAACTTTTTTCATGTTTCACTGTTTTCGATATGCCACGGCTTTCCGAAAACGAGCGAAATCAGGCAATTGGGATGCTTGCGGGTGGAATGGCCGCCAGGGCGGTCGCGCCTCGGTTTGGTTGCTGTCGGAAGACGATTGATCGTCTTGCAGCCCGGTACCAGCAGACTGGGGCTGTTCACGACCGGCAGCGACCTGGTAGGCCTCGTGTAACGACGGCTAGAGCCGATCGTTACATTACGTTGACGCACTTACGTCAACGTCGATTGGCAGCCACAGTCACTGCTAGGCGATACGGTGTCTCAGGGCAGACCATTCGCAACCGGTTACGTCGTAACGCCCAACCAATCCGGGCACGCCGCCCGTACACTGGTCAGATAATGACCCAACGTCACCGTGCTGCCAGACTGTTATGGGCGCGACGTCATCTGAACTGGAGAAGGGCTGACTGGAACCGAGTTTTGTTCACCGATGAATCTCGGTTCACAGTTAGTCATGCTGACGGAAGATTACGGGTATACAGGCGTAAAAATGAAAGATTCACCGATTGTTGCATTGTTGAGAAGAACAGGTTTGGGGGAGGGAGCGTAATGGTCTGGGTGGGATCATGGGAAACCGGAAGACAGATTTGGTTGTTGTACAGGGCAACATCAATGCACAACGTTATGTTGCAGATGTGCTAAATGCACATGCCTTACCATTTATCCGTCAGCATGGTCCTGGTGTGACATTGATGCAGCCAGGGTCACCACTCAATACTTACAGCAAAACAACGTCGACGTCATGCCATGGCCCGCGGTCTCCCCGGATCTCAATCCCATTGAGCACATATGGGATGAGCTGGGCCGCAAAGCACGAGCTAACCATCAGATTGACAATGTTCGCGATCTTACACGGGCGTTACAACGGGAATGGAGGAATTTGCCCAACGCACTGGTATTGCGTTACGTCACGTCGATGCGGCGTAGGATCATTGCATGCATTCATGCAAATGGTGGCCACACTCGGTACTAACGAGATTTACTGAATTTGTGATTTTTGATTTTGACCCCTACCGCCCTTGGCCGGTTATCTCTCGAATATTTAACAAGATATCCAAATGCAATTTATTGGCTTTGATACAGAAATGAATGAACTTGTTTTTCCATTTTGATTTTTAAAAGTAACCCTTTTGGTTTTTGATGAATCTTTCCTTAAACATGGAGGGACGTTTCTAGTTTTGCTCAGTATATATTAATCGTTTTCCCGCAGAAATAGGTGCTTTATTCTTCCTATGTTTCGGTCAAAATGTGGTTATTATATGATATACTAATGATATATTGTAGAAAAAGTATATAATATAATCATAAATGTTATTTTTAATGAAGATTTGGGTATATTTGGGTAAATCGTGCTGCGTAATTCAATGCGTAATTCAATAATTCAGGGAGACACATCGTTTTCATAGTTTTCAAGCGATTTAATGCTAGCCCTCAAATATATATATATTGCTAGCTCGAAATGAATTAGAGATAGCTCGAAATGATTTCGAGAGCTCTCCAAATGATTTCGAGAGCTCTCAAAATGATTTAGAGATAGCTCCAAATGATTTAGAGAGCTCTCCAAATCAAGTTATATAATGCTCGCTACAAATGATTTCGAGAGCTCTCTAAATGATTTCGAGATATCATTAATTGATTTCGAGAGATCTCCAAATGATTTCGAGAGCTCTCTAAATGATTTCGAGATATCATTAATTGATTTCGAGAGATCTCCAAATGATTTCGAGAGCTCTCCAAATGATTTAGAGATAGCTCCAAATGATTTAGAGAGCTCTCCAAATCAAAGTTATATAATGCTCGCTACAAATGATTTCGAGAGCTCTCCGAGATTTCGAGATATCATTAATTGATTTCGAGAGCTCTCCAAATGATTTAGAGAGCTCTCCAAATCAAATGTTATATAATGCTCGCTCAAAATGATTTCGAGAGCTCTCCAAATGATTTCGAGATATCATTAATTGATTTCGAGAGCTCTCCAAATGATTTCGAGAGCTCTCCAAATATTTATTGCTAGCTCCAAATATTTGTTGCTAGCAATATATATTTGAGTTTATGTAGATTTGGCGTTCCATAGTCTTGTCCCAATTTTATCATTGACCAGCCAATACATGGATGGTCATTCATGTATGTTCCACGTTTTTCTGCCGACGAACTTTTGGCTATTAAACGCATTAAATCTAAAAGATATTTAACTCTAAGTACTTTTTAATGAATAACAAAAAAGTCACCGGGCCTCCCCAAACAATTATTTGATGAAATTCCATCAAATATTAATTTTATTGCGAAAAAAATAATTTTGGAATAGGTTGTCCGATTTTTAAAATCTAACTTTTGTTTTCTTAGTTACATCATTTCCCAGCTACCTAGCCAAGTTTTGGAGTTAATTTCCAAAATGTTCATTCTTCGACAAACCCGGTGAAGCTCCAGCTCTTATTTGCCCCATGTTCAATTGCGATAGTAATTTATTTTCCCAATACAATCATAATTATTCTGATGGATTTTCATAAAATAAAAAATATTAGGGAGTGCGACTTTTTTATTATTGATGAAAAAGTACTTACATTTAAATATTGTTTATACCCTCACAAACAAAGTTTGAGGGGGTATGTAGGAGTGAGCTTGTCGGTCGGTCGGTCTGTCGGTCTGTTGGAAATTCCCTTCTGCTCTATATCTTCTACACCCATGCATGGATTATCAAATGGCTTGGCACAAATGTTTCTCATGATGAGAAGGTGTGTCGTGATCAATAACCACGCACCTACGTCCAAGGTCAAGGTCACAGTTGAAGGTCAAAGGTCAAACCTATTGAAATTCCCTTCCGCTCTATATCTTCTACACCGATGCATGGATTATCAAATGGCTTGGCACAACTGTTTCTCATGATGAGAAGGTGTGTCGCGATCAATAACCACGCACCTATGTCCAAGGTCAAGGTAACAGTTGAAGGTCAAAGGGCAAACCTATTGAAATTCCCTTCCGCTCTATATCTTCTACACCCATGCATGGATTATCAAATGGCTTGGCACAAATGTTTCTCATGATGAGAAGGTGTGTCGTGATCAATAACCACGCACCTACGTCCAAGGTCAAGGTCACAGTTGAAGGTCAAAGGTCAAACCTATTGAAATTCCCTTCCGCTCTATATCTTCTACACCGATGCATGGATTATCAAATGCCTTTGCACAAATGTTTCTCAGGATAAGAAGGTGTGTTGCGATCAATAACCACGCACCTACGTCCAAGGTCAAGGTCACAGTTGAAGGTCAAATGTCAAACCTATTACAGGCGGCAGACAGATAAACTGCATAGTTTGTGTACACAACTCCTCTGAAATTGCTCAGTGGATTGATCTGAAACAATACACACTTTTTATGCCGAACAAATATTATTTTTGCAAAAATATCATCTTTTTATCTGTTACATCAATCAAGGATACCAATTTTTTTCCTTTCTGTTATTTGTCAACATGGCACCATGACCACCTCCTCGAGCATAGCTCGACACTGCAATCTCATTTTCATTGACCACGTACGCAGGTAAAAGGTCAATGTCACACATCTCTAAGGCCAGCATTAAACAATGATCATTAAATTTGTATTCAAACCTATAAAACTCTTCTAATGTTAAGTTATGTGTAAGTCCAACTCTTTGTGGGGGTATTATGATCACTCCTGTGATAGTTCTAGTTACATTTAATGTGTTTAATAACCAAACGTTAGTCGGCAGCAAAATGTGGAACAGGCAGTAGGCGTTATCCCATTGAAATCTAAGGATATTTTTCTGGTTATTTTTGGTTATTTCTCCGGGCGTACTGAAATTTACACCAATGTAGACCCAGATCAGCTTGCGCATCCGCGCAGTCTGATCAGGATGTACAGTGTTTGCAATTTTGTCTACATATTATTATGAGTTAACGCGAGTTGTTATCAGGAGGAATGAGCATTCTGCCTGATCAGGATCTACACTGGTGACTCGTGGAGTAGTATATGAGAGTCAAAATGATACCACCTCCCTCTGGAAGCCACCAGCTACGCGCCGTGACTCCCAGAGGGAGGTGGTATCATTGTTGAGTCTCATATACTACTTGGATTTCCCCCCACTGTTCGGCGGGTGTGGATGAGAAGAGTGGGAAATATTTTTCATCAACCGCGATACTTCCTCGACTGGATGAGAAGTTATCAATGAGATTACACCCTATTAGAGATAAGAAGTTATACTCAGTATAATACAGCAATCTGTCATACCTAGCAACAACTTACACCATATTAGAGATAAGAAATCCATAAGTTATACTCAGTAGAACACAGCAATCTGTCTTACATAGCAAAACCTGTTATACATATCAACAATTTACACCCTATTAGAGATAGAAATCCATTGGTTATACTCAGTATAATGCCTACCATAAAGCAAATGAGAGAGCAAGCTAAGAGTTGGGGAATTTCCCTAAGAGGTTTGAGACTGAAGAAAGCTATAGCAGATAGGATAAGTGACGCGCGAGCCGTCGTCTACGAGGAGAGGCTGCGGCGTGCGGTTTCGACCGGACGACTGCCTGCCGACCCCGAAAAACGATTCGAGAAATTGGAGAACGAGACGACGGCCAGTCTGCGTGCCACTGCTTACGCGCAGCGTGTAAAAGACGATCCCAGCGCACGCAGAAAAGCACTCTTCAAGGCACACTACAATAAGATTTATTAAGGTCTGGTGGGGAGGCCTTCTAAGAGTAGGAGAGAGCTCGCCAGAGCTTTGGTGGAGGAGGGTCCCAGGATTCTCGCCGAAGAAGCCGAAGTTAGGGAAACTGTTGATAGGTGTAGGAGGAAGATAGTATGGTTCTTCGAGAGGGGGGTAGACGGGGAGATCGATACTCGCATAATGAATAGAATTCGCCCAGAGATGACCACGGCATGTTATCTGAGGTATTCGTGCTCGTATCGTATTAGGAACATCGAGACCGACGCTACTATGATCTATCACAAAAACTCAAAGGGCAGTCCGTGGATAAACGAGATCGCCAAAGCTGAGAGTTGGATAGCCGATGGAGAGAAACGTCGAATGGAGATCGACAAAGTCGATAGACCAAACACAAAATGGACCTTCGTTAGTTGGAAATCGGTAGAGGTGAAGATGATCATCGACGCTCAACAACTCCTCATGGGAGCGGGAAAACTCCCCGATTGGTTAAGACAGAAGAAGGGAATGTATTCCGTCGACACGTACGACGACTACTTGTGTCCGTTTAGGTGAATATCCATCCACCGTGGAGGGAGACCCGACCGCTGCTGTGAGAAGACACGAGCTCTGGCTCGCGAATATCTCGGTCATGATAACGGACCGGATAGTAAGGGAATCCCACTGGACGATATTAAGAAGGTCGAAGAGCGCTTCAAGCTGGGCATTCGCGTTTACGAGCCCACTGCCGACGGAGTGTGGTACCTCATGAAGTCTCCGGCAAACTACGACGCGGTTGGGGAGAAGAACATGACGATAGGAATGTTTGGAGGTCACTCGTTCCTCATCAAGAACCTCCGCAAGATGACGAACGAATACGGGTGCACCGGATGTCAACAACGGTTCACAAAGTCGTGTAACATGCACAGGCACGCGACCAACTGCATGGGTGGGAAGACGGTGGTGATATGTCCAGGTAAGAGGGTAGGGAGAACGCAGTCGGCCTACGAGAAGGCGTTCTATCCCGAGGGTTCTACGAGCGCGATGTCGATTCAATGGTTGAGCAGAGAAAAGGAGAGGGTGGGAAAGCACATACATCACGCGAGATGCGGCCACGGCGGCGAGAGGTGAGTGGCCGGCTATCCGGTCGACGGCTACTGTTACGAGACCAAGAATGTGTTTAAGTGTCACGAATGCTACTGGCACGGGTGTCCGACACATTGCAAGAGAGGTAACGCGGTAGCGCTGTACCGCAGGATGAAAATCCAAGACGCCAATATCAGGAAGGCGGGTTGCGAGCTGGTGGTGATGTGGGAGTGCGAGTGGTTGAATGAGGGGAATCCCCACTATCCACCATCGCCGCGCTAGGATGAGACGACTATGTACCCTCACCAGATAGTCTACGACTTCGAGGCGTATCTCGACAAGTCGAAAACCACGCGACCCACCAAAGACCTGACCTTCGATAGCGCGGACAAGCTCGACCATCCGCGGCTGCCCGAATATCCCGAGTCGTACTCGAAGTTGAAGGGTGAGTTCCTACTGACGCTGTCCGAGTGGGAAGAGTGCAAGAAGGTCTTCCGAGAAAAGGGGATGAAGACGTTCCAGGAATGGTTGTGACTTGGACGTCGGACCGTTCCTGGAGGCTCTGACTAAAATGACGGAGTTCTACAGGGGGAGAGGCGTGGACATACTCAAGGACGCTGTGTCTCTGCCCGGTGTTTCCCTTCAGTACCTGCTCCGCGGGTCGATCGATGGGAAGGCGGACACGCCCGAGCTGTGGTCGCCGAAGGATGAGACTTACGCGATGATGAAGGAGAGGTTGGTTGGTGGTCCGTCCAAAGTGTTCTCTAGATACGCCGATGCTGGCAGGTCGACGATCAGGGGTCAGGTAGGGAGTCGGGAGGAGAAGATGTGCAAGGCGGTGCTGGGGTACGACGCCAATGTGCTGTACCTGTCTACTCTGTCGAAAGACATGCCGTGCAAGGAGGAGAAGATATGGACGTGTGACGACCCGCAAAGACATTCGTATATAGACTGTTTCGTGTGGAAGGTCAGGCGTGACGAGTGGTTCGGATTTGCAGAGTTGGATATAGAGGTCCCGGAAAAGCTGCGGGACAAGTTCTCTGAAATGTCGCCGCTGTTCGTTAATCAAGAAGTCGACGAGACCGAGGTTCCTCAGCAACTGGTTGGCAACGCGTGTTGTGGCAAGCTGATAGAGGCTCAAGAGAGACACATGAACACCACTTATACGAAGGATGAGAAGACTGTCGACCGGGCACTGAGGTCGTCGTTGTTCGAAGACCTGGAGGCGATTGGGGAGGCTTACGAGATATCGAGCAGGAAGACTCGAGTGGTGATCAACAGACCGTTTCAGTGTGGCATAGCGGTCTACCAGTTGGCCAATCTCCGGATGCTGGAGTTCTACTGCGACTTATTGGACAAGTACGTGGATCGCGGAGATTTCGAACTTATACAGATGGACACTGACAGCATGTACTTCGCGCTGTCGGAGAAGACGCTGGCGGCGGGGGTTAGAAAGAAGATGAAGAGAAAGTTCAATAAAGAGAAGGCCGAGTGGTTGGCGTGGGACGCGTGGAGCAACAGAACTCCGGGACTGTTCTAGCTGGAATTCGAGGGGGATAGAGCCATCGCTCTGTGCAGCAAGTGTTATTACGTGAGCGGTGACGAACAAACTAAGCACTCGGTCAAGGGGATGTCGATGAGATCTAACGATCTGACTTGTTGGAGGTACAAGAGCACTCTCGAAGGGAGAAGGGACATGGCGGAGAACAGGGGATTCCGAAAGGTTAACGTTGTGATGAAGACGTACAATCAGGAGAAGTTGGGGTTGTCGGCGTACTACGACAAGAGGAGAGTGATGGAAGACGGGGTACACACCGAGCCTATAGATAGGTAAAACATAAAAGGACTCTGAAAAAGAGGAGAATACTAAAGGCTCTGACGAGAGCCTGACCGACTATGACGACGGACGGTCCGGGGGTGGTTGGGTGTCAGAAGTTCTTCGCGAACAAACCCGCGCGATGTACCATCATCCAAATAGTAGAGCACGGGCTCTTCAGGTTTGGTAATAGATCGATCCAGATGATATACATTGAGAGACCACACGAGATCAGTCGCGCGGCCGTTATGCTCGCAACAAAGCAATAATTGCTAAACAATTATTAAGCGGAGCAACAAATTGATTCCAACATTGTTCAGCAAGTGTTCAGCAATTGCTCAGCATTGTTAAGCATTTGCTCAGCATTTACTACCAAATTGCTGAGCAAATACGTATTACCTTGTAAGCAGTTGGTTGATCAGTCTTTAACAGAAGCTTGGCGTGCTTAGTTTCCGAAAGCATCTGTCGAAACTCCAGGCGCTCCTCGCGCGTTGGGATAACGTCGTTCTCTCGAAGACAGTTATCGAATGAGTCTCGGTCCTTGCAGTGAAAGAGGGCGGCCCATTTCGTTTGCTCGCGCAGATCCTTGAGGACGGCATTGTACTTCTGAGTGGAGATTCATACGCTATGCCCCGCATGCCGGCCCGAAAATGCGAGCTCGGAGAACATGTCCTTCTTTTAGGTCATCGCCGCCTTGGCCGAGCAGTCGTCAATCACAATTAGGGTGGGCTAGCCATGGAATCTTTGGTAGAAGCCACGCAGCCAATCGTGAAGCCTATCTCCGGGGTCAACGACGTATACCTCAGGGTCGGCCCATATCCACGGGCGCCGCTGATAAGTCTCGTTGTGCCGCACAGTGGGACACAGGATCATAATGTGACGAAAGGCATCGCGGTAGGACCCCTCGAGCAAGTCGAGGATGAAAACCGTTTTTCTGCATCCTCTCTGCCCACATGTTATGGCAGAGTGGGAATCACAAATTTTATTTTCATTTTCAGTAGAGTGCTGAGACGTATCGGCCATCTTCGATGTTGAGTTGCGCATCTGTGATTATATATAAATACACGTTTAATGGCCCAGCTCCATCCGCCTCTTTGATTATCTGGATCGTCACACCCTCTCTATCGTTCTCAACTTGGCGTCCACTAACGTGCATTTTGGTCGTCGTCGCTGGCTCGCATGTCTAGCCATAACGCGTATTTGGTATTCAGGAACAGCGCGAGGGAGACGTCCGAGAGCTGCAGGTCTTTGGCAACTGCGGCAACCTCCGGGGAGCGCTTAGAGCCGGCAGCAAACTGCTTTCTGGCTTCGTCCCACTGCTGGTGCGCGCGAAGGCCCTGGCTGTAGAGTTTATTGGGGACTCCCTCGATCGTCACCTCGACCTTTGTGATTTTGGGGTTATAGAATTTGTCGGTTTTTCTAACCCCGAGCGTGAATCGACCCTCCTCGAACAGCATCAGTATACCTTTCATCGAGCGAGCGGGTACATTGACATTAATATTCCACAATGTGTCGCTTTTGTCTTTCGTCATCTTGCGGTGGCGAAGAACTCGTTCATAAAGTATGGCAACGCGCCCGGCGTACTGGGTTCTGATCAATCGCGCTAGTTCGGGCATCGTCACCATGTCGTACTCCAGCGAAACATTGTTGATCGTATACGTCGATACCATGTCAGTGGCTTTGAGAACTCGGCCGTAGTCGTTGAACGTTAGTTCGTATTCGAGGCGGTCAGCTAAAGTGCTTTGATAGTGTGACTCTCCAGCAACTCAAAGTCGAGCGGGATGTAGAAGCGGTTGCCGTAAGCGGCCGCGATCGCGTTGTCGCTAGATCGTTATCTACCTTGTCACCAGCCCCAATTCTAAGTCTGGTTACGTTCTTATTTGTGCTGGTGTCAATACCCTGATAGACCGCGTTTTCGCGCTCTTGCGCCGTCTTCCACATGTCTTGATAGCAATGGTAGACGTCGCTGTCGTCGATCGACCTCACCTCATTACCAGAAATCTTTATCATCGTCTTCTTGACGATGGCGCGACCCAGGTTCTGAACGACGGTTCGGTCCGCGTCTGTCGACGTCAGCCAAATAGTGAAAGCGAGGCGAACAGTCCCCTGCACAATGACGTCGCTAGCTCCGAGGTTGGGGAAGCGGGCCAAGAGCTGCTGGTTCTGGTCGATCGTCGATGGGTTGTTCGTAATAACGACACTCTGTCTCACGCCTTTCGCCTCGAGGGGCTCCCGCAGTCTGCGATATGTATTGAGTTTGCGGCCGTATTGACTTGAAGACATAATTCAGTGAAACTAAATAATTCTATTAAACCCGTATGGTTTTTTCTTTAATACATCGTTAAAGATGGCTGGTTACGATATTGGAATGGACGAATTCAATCACACTACGGGCGACCGAGACGAATTCGATGATAATGACCTCCATGATTTACTCGATGATGATGACATCGCCGACGATACCGAAACACCCTTCATAGAGACACCATCCGGCGAGAAAATAGGTGGCACTAGCAACACCATTAGTCTAAGTCAGGATTTACTCGAGTCAGCTGTAAACGACTACTACAACAATTTGGCAGAAAAGGGTGTGGTCCCATCTGTCGGACTCCAAATTCGAATTGGATCTGCGTGGTATGTTATGGTTACGATCAGCACCAAATGTCCGGCTCATTAATATAACAAACGGAAAACCCCTAGCGCTGAGCACCATTGCCGGAACAAAACTGGGCGGTGGCCAAATCGAAACGAGCGAACTAGGATTCCCAATTGGAAGAAGGGTAAAACAATTATGCCGGCCCGCGCTGTAAAGACCCTACAGTCTACCGACAAAACGATGGCGAACGCCGCCGCGATAGAAACGGTCGAGCTCAATGATGTCCCTCGTGTAGCCACCGACGCTAATCGCACAATGGAGATCAGCGAAAGCGAAATAGACGGAATACTCAACATCGACTAAGGGTCGAATGATGACCCACCGTTACCTCTTCGCGAACTCAGGGGACTCGATAAGGCTCTGCAAACAGTCCGGGGCGAACTGGTCCTTAACCTCTCCAAACTCATGGCGCTGGATGAACATATCGCGCTTGAAGAAAGAAAACTTGGGGAAGCCCGTGGCGATAGAGAATCTACCGATTGGATCACCGAACGACGGCGGTCGTTGCGGGATGAAAGAGCAACTCGCTTGGAGGCTGCCTCAGCTAACCGTGAGGCATTCCGCACCCAAATAAGTCGGATCCGCGAAACAATTTTGAAGGTCCTGCACGAGGAGACGACACTCGGTGAGCGTCTTCGTACTCTGTTCAGAGAGCAGGGCGTCATAATAGAAAGCATCATCACAGCTCTCGGCATGACTATATCAACCATAGTTGTAGCTATCACTGGCGGTGGCGCGGCGGCTGCACCCGCGGCAGCACCCGCGCCAGCACCCGCGCCATCAGGCGGAGCCAAGGAGTAGGCAAAAAAGTATCTAAAAGCTCTCGCCAGTCTCCTGGCTAAATTAGCCGAAAAGGCGGCTGCCGCGCTGCCTGGACTGATCGGGTGTCTCGTCTCCTACTTGTTATATATATTATCAAAAACGGCCGGATGGCTCGCCGAGAATGCTTGGGCTTTAATCGTGGCGATCGCCGGTCTCCTACTTTTAGCCTCCCGAGAGTTCCTAAAACCAAAGCGCAAATAGTCCGATCGCCACGAGGGCGACGACGAGACCTAATTTCTCCTCCTCGTGGGTTGTGACACTAGTTCCTTTGGAACTTGATGAGACACTAGTTCCTAAGGAACTGGTTGAACTTGATGATACACTAGTTCCTGTGGAACTTGACGAGACACTAGTATCCTTTGATGATACCCGTGTTCACGTTTCCGTTGTGGCCGATCTTTTGTTTGGCGGTGGCGATTACGATCTGATTATTGTAACCGTCAACCGGGTCGTTTCGTAGTATCATATTGCTCGGCGCCATATAAAGACCTATTCCAAATACATAGTCTACTGGGGTGTGGGCATTCTGTAAAACGTTTTGATACCGCGTGATCGCCGCCGGGAGGTCCACCGAAAATGAGATGGCGTCCTCGACATTGGCCAAGACTGTTTTTGCGCGTCAAACGCCGTCACGGTGCCTATTATATAGCTTTTCGCCTCCGCATATGCACCGAGGATGGCCCAGACGTATGTGCGAATGGAGTCGTTGAGGCGGGAAATCCTGGCATGCGTAAATCCAGTGATTTTATCTAACATAAATGATCCCCACGCGTCCTGGACCTCAGCAGCCTGCTGTATGTAATCGATGTGAGCTCGTTTCGGAGGTATCCAATTGCAGGATGAGACGCCGCAGTGCCGACCTCCTGACACTTCCGGCCCGAAGGTCATCGTCGCGGGGTCAAAATTTCCGGCGTTCCGACTGACGATGTGGTCGCCGGAGTGATCGTGTCTAAAATCAGTCTGCGTCCAATTCCCGGACTGGCCCCGAATGAGAACGTCCCCGAGGCCAGTGCTGCTAGGAAATGCCTTCTGGCGCCAGTCCGCGTCTTTTGGTACCCCAAATTCGTTACAAATTCTTTCGAACGTCCTACGGTCGTACGTGCTGGAAATGGGATTCCAGCCGTTGTCCTGCGGCAGAGAGATTATCTGTTCTTTGAGAATCCTCCTAATAGTGTAATACGCGTGAAAGTTGTAAACGGCCCTCAAGAAGGGATCCTCCACGGCCAGATGGTCCTGAGAGGAAACCCCGCATCCGGCTGTTGCGCACCATATGGCGAAGTTGAGCTGATTCTGCCAAAACTGCATCGGTGTTGCTTTCCACCCGTTCACGGCCTCCATGGTAGTAATCTTGGGCAGCCTATATTGTTCAAAGATGTCGGGGAAGTTGGTTTGAAAACCTGTTCCTCCGAAAACTTGTATAGTGGGGTGCACCAGCATGTGAGCGCCCACCTTAGAGGCGTAGACTCCCACAGTCGCGTACTTTGCATTTGAATTGAAGCTAAATGCCTTGGTATGCATTGAAAGATATTATTATGTTTGCTACTATCACTAATGTTCAAAAAGTGAGTTGTGAACTTCAGAAGTCAATAGACAACTGCTGCGGAAAACGGCGGGCCGGCCTCAGATCAATCACCTTCACGGTTGGGTGGGATAATGTGGGGAAGAGCGAAGGGTTTTACTATGTGAAGGATGGACGCCAAGTAAGTGTAAAGCTGCCTCCCGGACTGTGGAGTTTTAGATAGCTCAAAGATTGTGTCACCTCAGAGCTTGACGGTAGAGTCAACCTCACAGTATCGAAGGCTACCGGGCTCACAACAATGACCATCGTCCCAGACAACCGGATGAGGATCTCACCGACGTTGGGTACTCGACTCGGGTTTAGAAATGCATACTCCTCAAATGAAAGATTGTTTGTCTCTGGTGAGCACATCGGTGACGTTCCAGTGGATTTTGCCTTTACAAAACTCTCAGGGTGCACCTGGATCGGGTGAACATATCGTACAACACGGTAGACGGATCTCCCAGCACATTACTGAAAACCGTGCAAGCTAGTGATTGTTTCTTTGGGTAGACTGTGACCTTAGACTACCCACGCCCCGAGATGAAAGTTTTGGAATCGGGACATATCCACGAATTTACGGTCTCTATTATTGATGATAAAGCGAGAGAGTTGAAGAACTAATACCCGATTTCGGTCGTCCTAGAAATTTCAAATTAATTCAAAGAATTAAACTCAAGTTCGTAATAGAATTTATAACAACCAACATTATGAGTATATACGGACCAGGTAGTTCTGCCAATTTATTGACAATTTCGGATATAAATTCAAAGAATCCGAGTAACAATGATTTTCCCGACGGGGACTCCGGATCCAACCCCACAGGTGATGTTTTAGCTGCCGGAAAAACCATATCACTGATCAATAGAACTATGACGGCGGCCGCAAACGAGATTCACAGGAGCATAGCACAGCTTAGAGTAGACGTCCTGACGGCGACTGCACAAGTTCGCGAAGAGGCACATACGGGACTTAAGGATCTCGGCGGAAAAATAATCCAAGTTAGGGAAAAGGATCATGCAGCACTTACTGAACTAGGCGGAAAAATAATAGAATTTCGGGAAGAGCTTATGGAAGTAGTATATGAGAGTCAACAATGATACCACCTCCCTGTGGGAGTCACCGCGCGTAGCTGGTGGCTTGCAGAGGGAGGTGGTATCATTTTGACTCTCATATACTCGTGGAACAAGGCCGGTTTTGTCAGATCCAGGCATGAAGTTCACTACGTAGTCCATGTCGCCATGACAGGTAACATAGGGAACATCTAGGAGACTATTTTAGTTGGTATGCCCTACAGTACGGTGTCAAGTTCATTGTGACTATAAGTGTGTTGTCACTATGTCTAAACGTCACGGACAACGGCCTCGCCACCCCGTCAGCAGACGAGAGGACGACCCTGTGCCGACTGCCGTCCTTCCGCAGCACGTGTACGTCCTGGGAACCCTGACAGCAGACGATAACATTGTCGTCCCCGTCAACCACCAGCCCGCGTGGATACTTCATGTCCTTGTACTCCACACTGTAAACCAGGTCCCCGTTATTGGTGAAACACGATATACGACCTTTGAGATTACAGTCGGTGACAAACACGTGTCCCAGTGCACCGAGAGTTATGTAGCGTGGATCTATAAACGTGCCTGTACCGCTGGCATCCAGTCCGATACAACGGGTCACCGTGTCGCGCCTGTCCAGGACCTGCACATGGTAACCGCCGCTGGGTGACGTCACAATGACGTAGATGTGGCCCCCGTGGACGGCCACGCCCACGCACGGCAGACTGGTGTTGATGGTGCGGCCGTCCCGGAGTGCGCCGTCAACGTGGATCCACTGGAGCTGACTACTGTTGTTCATTGATATGATTGCTCCAATCTCGCCGTCGGCCGCCACATCACAGGGCTGACCTTGTAACTTCAGGGTTGTCTGTACGGTAAAGTTTCTATCAAGAAGGATGACCTGCTGCTGTCCGTAACCAGCGAGAATTATCCTCCCGTCTGGCAGTACTGCCGACCCACTGATGGCGCCCTCAGGAACGGTAATGTCGGTCGACGACTCCACTTCCATGTCGGTGAACGACCTCCGAGTGGACGCGGGGCGGACTGGAGCAGATGCAGACCCTGGTGGATCTACAACAGCGGCGTTTGTACGTTCAATTTCCACCGTGCCTATTCGGTCAACACCAGTGAGCACATCGGCCAGTGCACGTAACGACTGGAATGTAATATTGACCGTATATATATCCTGTTCCATATCTGACACCGTGGGTTCGAGCAATTTCAAAGTTTTGGACATTTTGTGAGCAGCAATTACACTGGTTACACCATCGGCCGCGGCTTTAGCCTCGTCAGCAGTCCTCAGCTCTGTATCCATTATGGGGATCAGACTGTCGTACGCCTTGACATGGTCCAGAATGACGTCCTTCTCGGCCGTGACGACTTTGTTCATATCTGCCAGCATTTTCATTGCCAGTCGTTCTACCAGTTCCACAATGTCCGTCTTAAACTGATTCACCTCGTCTTCAAACGACGTTTGTAGCTTCATCAATTCCTCGCCACTCTTCTCCCGCCCATTTTTCAGATTCCCGATCCGATCTCTCAGTTCGGTCATTGACCCCACGACCTCGGCCAGTCGCTGACCGTGTCCAGCCGCCGCGTCAGAAATGGACGTTACCTGACATTTCCAGTGGCTGATAACTTTACATGTTTCACATAAAATGACGTCATGTTTCTCGCAATACCAGCGGATATCTTTCTCCGAGTGCACCTCACAATATGTCAGTGGAAGTCTCACTTCGCGTCCACCAATTAACGGCAAGTCACTCCCGGAAAGCAAGGTGTGATTTCTCGAATTTTTGAAACTTTTGTGACACGCGACACAGTCTGTACACATATACTCGTCACACTGCCGGCAGAACGTGTCCGCGTCTTTAACCAGTCCCGTATCTTTACACGGACCACACTTATTCACGTTAACCTTCGACATCGTGTCACTATAGTTCCGCCCTTCAACACTCGCCATTTTGAAGTCTTATCGACTACAATGCACGCTAAATACGTGACACGAGCCGTCAGGTTTATATAAGCTATTGAAATCGCTGCGTATGTCGTTCGATATGAAGAAACGTCCTTTGACATATTACATCACTTATAGTTCGCCCTACTTTCTCAGCCAATGGCTGGGCAGCACTGTGCCCCACTTATTTGACATATTACAAGGTTTAACCCCAATAAGTTACCTATTACCAGATTTATTTATTAACTGTTCGACATGAAATTGAAAATCAATACTAGGATGGGACATTGCATTGTACACTTGGCTGAACTATAAGTATGTTATTGTTCACATATCGGATTTTTCAGGAACTAAATGCTGCTGTCGCTAGCGCTCCTTCGCATTTAACTCCTTAACAATCCAATATGTGAACAATAACTTATACATATCTACATTTAATAGTTTATTCTAGATTTTTCGGGCTTGTCATATTTGTGCTGTCCTCATTATACACCACCGCCTGCGCTAATCTTGCCAATAGTTGTCAATGGTTTTACCTCAAAATACTTGAGTATTGTTCTTGAAATCAAGCAGCTTGATTGGCTGAGCCTGAGCTGCTACAGCTCAGGCTCAGTCAAATTAAACTGCCCGATTGCCAGTTTGTGGTTGTGTAATTGGGATCGAGTGAACAGTTTTCCCGGGTCACGAAAGCATATTACGGCTATATCTATTTTATTGCATAAAATGGGCTTTCACAGTCTAATGGCAGTGTAATAAAAAATCATAATACACTAGTGTAATAAATATGCAAATGAGCCAGCTACCGAACACACGTTAGGTAATCATTACAGCTTCAAATTATGATGATGTGCTTATGCAATAAATAGAATCTAACATTTGTGTTGATTTAATATCATATTTATTAAACTCTTTGACTGATTTCATAAGATACTCGGCATAGCCTCGTTTCTTATGAAATCGGTAAAAACCTTGTTTAATAAATATCTTATTAAATCATCACTCATGTAAGATCATCTGTGTACTTTAAATGAGCATTGACTTCGTGCTATCAATAATAATATCTTACATATCTTAAGTTCAACTCGTATGTTCGAAAAAAGCGGGCATAAGTAATATCATATGTACCCGTTCACCATTACAATTTAGTTTACAAACCACAATATCATTATTTGAAAACAGATGAGCCGGATCGTAGCCAGCCGTTACTCTACATTTAAACGTTTATCTATTATTGTCCAGTTAAACGTTACACACCATATACTTGTGTGCATACAGCGCAGATCGTAACGAGCCGAGCCGTCTCATCTGGATCTACATTGTTAACCCTTTGAACTCGAAAGCCCGCTAATGCGGTTTATGCAAACAGTGCAGATCCAGATGACGAGCCGTCTCATCAGGATCTGCACTTTTTTAAAGTAATTTTCATATTTTTGAGAACAAAATATACACCCTTTTCATAAATGAAACAGTCTGAAAATAATGTTGTGACGGTTGGATTGGTTGCAAAATTAACATATCTGAATCCATTCCAGTTACTTAGGGGTGAAAGAGTTAATGCCCGCGTTTTGATGAATGAAATAGGAATAGTCCATGTGAGTTATATGGGAGTAACGAGAACTGGTATTGTCGGAGATTGAGTTTGTCAATTGAGAAATTGTCCTAGCATGAGACACGCCATGTGATTTTGTACCTTCGGACATCTGTGTAAATTCATGAAATACGATGGCAACATGTACGATATTTTCCGTAAATGGCGTCAAAAGTTGACGAAATTTCAAGTGTATATTCCGCATGATACTCTCTCTGAACATTTTGTCCAACTGTCGACTTTGAAAAATATTATAAATTTTGTAAACGTATTTAATGAAATGACGCAGATGTCCGAAGGTACAAAATCACATGGCGTGTCTCATAATATATTATAATCCGGCACATTTGATTATCGGTGTATTTCACAGAAAACGCGGTTCACAACACACTGTATTGTTTGATTTTCCACTCGGACATAACTTCCGGGACCAGAGTACACATACAAGATTGTCGTGTTCACTTGCAACTGTAGACTTGCTCTGATCTGGGCATGCGCACGGACCCGAGTTATTTTTTAGTATTTTTTAGCTCGTCCGTCATTCCGCCCGTCGTCCGTCTGTCCGTCTGTCTTCAAAAATTATAATGGCCTATATTTTCTGTTTCCTTGCTTGGATTTGCTTCATATTTCACACACGCATTGCTCCAAGGGTCCTCTACTGCGCTGTGGCAAATCCACGTCCGTGCCCCCCTTCTAAGCCCAGGGTCAAGGTCACATAATTTGTGCATCTCGAAACCTTAACGCTCGGACGCTCGGGTAAATGGCCTATATTTTCTGTTTCCTTGCTTGGATTTGCTCAAGTTCATATTTCACACACGCATTGCTCCAAGGGTCCTCTACTGCGCTGTGGCAAATCCACGTCCGTGCCGCCCCTTCTAAGCCCAGGGTCAATGTCACATACTTTGTGCATCCTGAAACCTTAACGCTCGGGTAAATAGCCTATATTGTATGTGTCCTTGCTTGGATTTGCTTCATATTTCACACACGCATTGCTCCAACTGTCCTCTACCTCTGCTAAGCCCAGGGTCAAGGTCAAATACTTTGTACGCTCGAAACCTTAACACGCTCTGGTAAATGGCTCACAAATATTGTTTACCTTATCCAGCACATTGTGTTTTCAAATGTGCCCTGGGTTCCTTTGCTGCCACCGGGCGCGCTTCGTTGTCCTCTGACAACTCTTGTTATAAATTGCTTATAATTATATTCCTCTTTGGTGCTTGAAATGCAAAACTGACACGTTTTTCCCTGTGATCCGTTATCCCCATATGGACTGTACATATTTTGAGACAACCTGAACAATTACTCAAATGACACCGTTTGCTTTTTGCAGCTCAAGTAAGCAATTGTTCAACTTTATTACAATATAATACGTGAATAATTAATAATGCACTCACATAAGTGAATGTTTATATTTGTTTTATGTTTTGATCATTTGTTCCGTATTTAATAATGAATAACATCAATAATCCATTTGTAAAAATAAAATACGCATTTAATTTGAAATCAGGGGGTACACTACTGTTTATGCACAATGCTTATCTGGAGCTCTGGAACCTTCCACAAATCTCCACCGAACCCCTCTAATAGTTCCACTCCGTACCCCTCTAATAGTTCCACTCGGTACCCCTCTAATAGTTCCACTCCGTACCCCTCTAATAGTTCCACTCCGTACCTCTCTAATAGTTCCACTCCGTACCCCTCTAATAGTTCCACTCCATACCTCTCTAATAGTTCCACTCCGTACCCTCTAATAGTTCCACTCCGTACCCCTCTAATAGTTCCACTCCGTACCTCTCTAATAGTTCCACTCCGTACACCTCTAATAGTTCCACTCCGTACCTCGCTATACTCGCTTATTATCCCCTCGCCGATAGGCAAGAGGGGTGATAGCGTTAGTCCATACAAGACTATTCAAGTATTTCGAAATTAAAACATTGACAACAATAGGCAATACTAGCGTTGGCGGTGGTGTATTTCACCAGTCATTTCGTTCGATCACATGAACTTGGCTGTGCACATAGTTGTTCTGAATTTCTAGTCCCATGTGAACTCAAATAGTTACACGGTGATCTATGGTGGTTCATTCGGGACACTTCGTCCCTTCATTTCACAGCAACGTGAAGATGACAAGTTCACAACCGCCTGCGCTAATCTTGCCAATATTTGGTAATGTTTTTTTCAAAATACTTGAATATCGTGATTGAAAGCAAGCAGCTTGATTGACTGTTCCTGAACTGTGCTACAGCTCAGGTACAGCCAATCAAACTGCTTCACTTTGAGTTGACGTGCTAGTAGATGTTCACGAAACGTTGACATCTGTGCAAGATTAAGGTTGGTGTGCCCCATGTAAAGTATATGGAAATCTAATAAAATAACCAACTCATAAAACCACAACTACGTACACCAATAAATCAACGTGTCCACGATATGCTGTAGTTAGAAAATAAGAAGTACATGTTTGAGTTTTACCTGTATAATTTGGCTTCTACACACCTGTGTAGAGACGTAAATATACATGTCCTACATCAAAGGTTGTCTATTATTTGCATATTACAGGTAGGTGTGTGTGCATTTTTATTGGTAGCAGTATCTGCATACTGACTTGCAGATCACATTCCTATGGTTTATTTATGTCAGTTGCTCTTGTTTTATTAGTAAGAATTTTTTCCCATTCACGGCACTAACCTACTATTCTATTTATCCCGTCAACACCTACAAATGTCTGTAAAATGCAAAAATAGTATTGACTGGATATCAAAAATGTTGCACGGCACCGTGTTTCACGGCACATACGCACTGTGTTGACGGGATAAATGGTATACATATATTCTATCACGTTTACGAAGCAATTATCTTTGAATAAAACGATGATCAGGTATAGAACGGGTCCTTAACTCATGATCATCACCACAGTGCGAAAAGAAGAAACTATAATTAAGGTTCCTACGGTCTGTTTCACAAAAGTTGCCCAAATTTTACGGCTACATAAACGATGCAAAAACAATAATTTTTTCGATAATGTTAAATTTTATAAAAAATCGAGAATGAACCTTCATTTTAGTTTCTGAAATTTGGTCCAATATTGATTTTATTACGAAAAAACAATTTGCCCATGTTAAATCCCCATATACATCTTCTCAGAGTGTGATGTCTATGAGGATTTAGCATGGGGAAATATTTCTAATTTCAAAAATAGTGGACCAATTTTCAATATTTAACTTTTGTGTTCTTAGATCATTTCTAAGCTATCTAGCCATGTTTAGGAGTCAACTTTCATTTTTTTCGTTTTTTCCTCCTCCCACAGCTCCTCCATCTGCTTTTCCTACATATTAAATTCCCATAGACAAATTAATTTTTCGTAATAAAATCAATATTTGACCAAATTTCACAAAAAGAAGGCTCATTCTTAAATTTTAATAAAATTTAATATTATCAATAAAAAAATTGCTTTTGCATTGTTTATATTGCCGAAATATTTGGACAGGTTTCGTGAAACAGACAGTAAGTTGTTTTATTAATTCGTTCCCACGAAATAACAATTCGTTCCCTCAATTTAACAATTCGTTCCCTTGAATTTACAATTCGTTCCCACGATATAACAATTCGTTCCCTCGCATTAGCAATTCGTTCCCATGATATAGCAAATCATTCCCTCGAATTAACAATTCGTTCATAAGATATAACAATTCGTTTCCTCGAATTAACAACCGTTCCCGTGATATAATAATTCGTTCCTTCGAATAAACAATTCGTCCCCACGATATAACAATTTATTCCCTCGAATAAACAATTCGTTCATCAGATATAACAATTCGTTTCCTCGAATTAACAATTCGTTCCCACAATATAATAATTCGTTCCCTCGAATTAACAATTCGTTCTCACGATATAACAATTCGTTCCCTCGAATTAACAATTAATTCCCACGAAATGACAATTCGTTCCCTCGATTTAACAATTCGTTCCCACGATATAACAATTCGTTTCCTCGAATTAACAATTCGTTCCCACGATATAACAATTCGTTCCCACGATATAACAGTTCGTTCCCTCGAATTAACAATTCGTTCCCACGATATATCAATTCGTTCCCTCGAATTAACAATTTGTTCCCTCGAATTAACAATTTGTTCCCATGATATAAAAATTCGTTCCCTCGAATTAACAATTTGTTCCCACTAAATGACAATTCGTTCCGTCAATTTAACAATTTGTTTCCTCCAATTAATAATTTGTTCCCACGATATAACAATTTGTTCCCTCGAATTAACAATTCGTTCCAACGATATAATAATTCGTTTCCTCGAATTAACAATTCTTTCCAATGATATAACTATTCGTTCCCCCGAATTAACAATTCGTTCCCACGAAATGATAATTCGTTCCCCCCAATTTAACAATTAATTCCCTCGAATTAGCAATTCGTTCCCACGATATAACAATTCGTTCCCTCGAATTAACAATTCTTTCCTAAGATATAATAATTCGTTCCCTCGAATTAACAATTCGTTTCCACGATATAATAATTCGTTCCCTCGAATTAACAATTCTTTCCAACGATATAACTATTCGTTCCCCCGAATTAACAATTCGTTCCCACGAAATGACAATTCGTTCCCTCAATTTAACAATTCATTCCCTCGAATTAACAATTCGTTCCCACGATATAACAATACGTTCCCTCGAATTAACAATTCGTTCCTAAGATATAATAATTCGTTCCCTCGAAATAATAATTCGTTCCCACGATATAACAATTCCAAGACACCAATTTTTTTTTCTTTCTTCTTTTATTGTCAATAAAACAATCGGGGCGGGCCTTAATTCTCGGGGCGGGCGAAGATGAAAATCTAGCATTTATTTTATAATGGCCTAATGTATAGTGCATGGAAATGGGTGGGTGGGGTAACGTTTTCCAAATGAACCAAATATTGGGTCCTATGTCCGAGTCTTCCACCTGTGTGTGGTATTGCAGGTCAGTTTCCCGACAGTCCGAGGTGGTAATGCTATGTGGCGACGGGGTCACGGACATGGTGGCCATTGGGGAGCTTGACCAACCAGGAACGCCCACTTATGTAAGTACATGTACTCACACGTGTCACGCACCAACCCGTAGCATATTTCATCAAACTCTTTGAGGGAGAAATTTTCAATTTCGGGATAAATTTATTAATTTTTATTATACTGAATGTATTACATTATCACAGCCATTTTGGACTCTTCCATGCCAACTTTTGAGAAAAGGGGGGGTTGACAAAAATAAGAAGATATCCACAAACGGTGCAGATCCTGATGAGACGGCTCGTTACGAGCCGTATCATCTGGGTCTACACGGTTTGCAAATATTGAGTAAGCGGTATGTACATGTAGTATTGGAAGGGCTATAGTGAGGAAATTTATATGTGCTTAAAACAATATACAAAATTTCAGTAAAATAAACAAATTTGTGGTGATTTAGAAGGAACTATTTTGTGACGTGAAGCATATTTCCGGCACTGACCAATATGAACTCACAAGACGTCAATATGGAAACAATATTGACGTCTTGCATTGCATTGTGATTCAATGGGAAACGAAAGTACGTATATAATAAAATTATTTCCTCACTCATGTCAGATCCTCTATATATTTGCTACAGCGGTTTTTGCTCGCGTCTCCGGCTTGTTGCCTAGCAACTGGGAGTACCGTCAGTGTAGGATCCATCATGGTGATTATGTAAGTATAATCTACTTAACTTATAGCATTGTTTATAAATCAGGCCACTAGCTTTGTATTGATGGCGACTATTTTAACATATGGAATAAAGGAATTGTCTGTTGCGTTTACTGTAGTACGATAACAGTTGGTATGTTTAAAGTGCGTGGAGTCCGAAGGACTCCTCGCACTTTAAACAAACCAACTGTTTTAAAGGACTCAATGCACTTTACACGGACGAAATGTTTTTCGTTCTACAGTAAACGCAACAGACTATGATGTTATTACTTATATTTATATATGTTCTGATAGTTTCCAAAAGGTAAATAACAAAATACGGCGTTAATATTCGGAATTGTATTGTTTTACGTCATTTGTCGCAATGCATAGAACAGCGACGTTACCCGTCAAGACTCCCACCCTTAAATATATGTATTAAGATAACTAACATACTGATTATAGGGTGTACAATCACACGCCTTGCAGCTCTGGCGACGCCACGGTAATACAATAATTAGTAAGGATTGCAACTGTAGCCCCGGATGGTGTGAAATGACTACACCATAATTAACACGCCATGTGATTTTGTACTTACGGACATCTGCGTAATTTCATTAAATACGTTTACAACATTTACAATATCTTTCATAGATGATGTTAAAAGTTGATTCCGCATGTACCGCATATTCCGCATGTACTCTGAAAAGTTTGTCAACTTTTGACTTTATTTATAAAACATATTACAAAAGTTACAATATTTTTCATAAATGATGGCAAAAGTTGACCAAAAATAATGCCGCATGTACTCTATTGTTGTTGTTTTTTTGTTCAACTTTTGACGCCATTTACGCAAAATATATAAATTATGTAAACGTATTCATGTAATTACGCAGATTTCTGAAGGTACACACTCACATGGCGTGTATTATTGACATGAAAGGACCATATCCCGATAAGGGCATAGGTCACCTGCCCCGAGCACGATACATCGGCCGGTCATGTGAGGTCAGCTGACGGACAAAATTTATCATACCAATACGGTGACCAGTCTAGCACCAGATCAGTGTTTGCGCAGTCTGGTCAGGAACTACACTGTTCCAACTTGTCATCAATGTGTACAGTTATAGAATTTTATTGGCTACGTGTCCCATTACTTGACCCATAGAAGAAAAGGGCTAATGTCACACCCAGATTAATCTGCTCATGCATTGACTGATGTATTAAGATACTCGGCATAGCCTCGTTTCTCATGAAATCGTTTCATGTGGCTGTGACTGGAGAACTGGCACTTTCGGGATTTCTGACCAGTGTAGCTCCTGATCAACTAGCACACTCATGTCGCCTGATAACGATCTATATTCCTTGTTAGAAGCATGCCGGGTGCTTCATCGATGGAATCGCGAACAATGCAGACCCTGATCAGACTGTGCGGATGCACAGGCTGATCTGGATCTACACTGGTCGCAAGACCCATAAGCCCCATTTCTCCAGATAGAGCCACAAATGAGTTTAATTAAAGGCACTCAGTAGGCACAAACTGTTCTTTATAAGAATTAAATAAGTGTTTAATTGTGACACTATTCCACCAGTTCAAAAGTTACCTCCCACAGCTCCTCCACCTCCGTTTCACCCATGTTAAACTCCCATAGACATAATATTTTACCAAATTTCACGAAATATAAAGAAAATCTCATTCTTAAATTTTAATAAAATTTAATATCATCGAAGAAGATATTGTTTTGAATTGTTTATATGGCCGTAACATTTGGGCAGGTTTCGTGAAACAGACAGTAGTTAACCAACCACTAAGTTAACCCTTTGAACCCGAAAGCCCGCTATATAGCGGTTTATGCAAACAGTGCAGATCCAGATGAGCCGGCTCGTAACGAGCCGTCTCATCAGGATCTGCACTTTCTGAAAGTAATTTTCATATTTTTTGAGAAAATACCGCCTTTTCATAAATGGACTAGACGAGTCTGAAAATCACAATGTTAAGGAAAGCGGCTGCAGGAGCTGTAAACCCCAGTTTTAGCCATGAATGGCTATGCACTGGTTCGTCCGTGTCACACGCCCCATTTTCACCCCTCCAAGCAACCACATACAATCGACGTTTGATGCGCACTGTCCCATTTGTTTGATCAAGAGATAACTCCCACGGCTTATCTCCGTTAAGTGCCGTTAGAGTGGCCTATCTGTGGTAACTTTGGTAATTAATTAACCCTTATACTGTACCCCTACATCTGTGACATGAACTGTGCTATTCTAATCCTTGGAGTATTCTATTCATCCGAAAAGGGGCGTTTAGAAAAATTCTTACAATACAGGCAAACTCTACCGATCCTTATGAGACGGCTCCAGGGGCATAGCTAGCCCTCTATTCATGTTGATTCATAATTGTGCTAGGGAGGTCCGGGGGCATGCCTCCCCCCGGAAAATTTTGAAAACAATGGTGCAATCTGGTGCATTCTGGGCGTTCTGAGGTGCTTTATTTAGTACTGGAAAATGGAAAGTTTTATGATCATATATCAACAAATAAACCCTTTACTCGGCAGATTTTTTTCTCAAAAATAGAGCTACAATAGCAAACAAATACAAGCCCCGATTATGTAGTCAAGTACGCATACTGCAACTTTGGCTGAATTGCAACTTTGGCCGATTTTGTTTTTCTCAGAATCATGTAGATTTAGCCGAGTACTCGCGTATAGGCAGCTACGCGCCTGGGCTCTGATAATGCTTTCTGTGTTTGGGAAAACATGTGTATCCCTAGATATTAAGTTTGAAACATTTATTGTTTACCCTAGTTTCTCGACCAAGGCAAGAACAGCATTTCGTCTCAATTAATCGCATATTGCGACTCTTTCGCCAAAATATATTAAATTAATCATTAAATGTTCAGCCGCTATATTTACTTATTTTACGCCTTGTGTCATCAACGGCACGCAAAGCACATTACCGCCCACACACGCGCTCACTTCGTATCACACCGCCAATCACATGCTAGTATAGCGATTCGAAATCACGTTTAGCGGCGGAGCTTCGCGAGTGGACTGGTAAACAATAAGTACGTTATAGTTCACATATTGAATTTTTAATAAATTAATTTCTCGTTGGCTATCGCTCGCTACGAAATTAATTTATTAAAAATTCAATATGTGAAACTATAACTTATACATATTGGATATTTAAGGATTTAAATGCGATGAAGCGTTAGCGACCGCAGTATTCAATTCCTTAAAAATCAAATAAACATTAAAATACGAAACTTAGCCAGGTTTATAATGCAGTCTCCCAACCATGTATTGATTTTTCAGTTCTTGTCGAACATGTAGTCATTAACTTTGGTAATGCATCTTATTGGGGTTAAATCTTGCAATACATGTATGTGAAATAAATGGAGCGGGATACTGGCCAGTGATTGGCTTAGAGAGTAGGGAGAATTATAAATTAGGTATTATGTAACGTGTTGGGCTTAAATATTGCAATATTTGAAATAAATGGAGCGCGATACTGGTCAGCGATTGGCTTAGAGAGTATGGAGAATTATAAAGAGCTGTTATTTAACCTGTAACCACAACCGGAAGTGACATCATTATTTTGACAGGGGAGCCTATATTTGTACTAGGGACATAGTCACGACTTCGTAAATGTTTTCATAAACATTTGGCTTTCTTGCGGCTTTAGACAATGAACTGCGGTCGGGGAAACAGCAAAACGTACTTGAGTTTTATTTATAAATATTCTACTACTGATAGCATCGATAATATTGAGTGTTCAAAGTAATATCGTGCCGCTGTCATCAATATACCACACGTGTATATAGAGAATAGTAGGTTAGTGCCGTGAATGGGAAAACATATCTGGCATCGATAATATTGATTGGCTCTGCCGAGCACATCCCGTTTCTGTGCCGCGCCAGATATTTTTCCCATTCACGGCACTAACCTACTATTCCATTTATCCCGTCAACACAGACAAATGGCTTTAAAATACAAAACAAATAACCCCAGCCACCGCACATATTCATACGCAGTGATTAGGTCGTATTGACGGGATATCAACAATGTTTCACGGCACCGTGTTTCACGGCACATACTCACTGTGTTGACGGGATAAAAAGTAATTTTAACCCTTAGACCGCTATCTTATTTTTTTTGTCGTCTGCTGTTTATTTTCTATTTTCCATTGTTATCATCAAAAACATGCTTTGACAGCACTTTATAATAATTTACAACATGCTTTGACAGCACTGCAAAATCGTTTCCATTTGGAAATGATTCTGAAGTGCTGTTGAACCATGTTTTTATTGAGAAATAAGGTAATATATAAAAGCAACAGCAGATGACAATTGTTGTGAGTAGCGGTCTAAGGGTTAACATATTTCAAAACAGTTCATTAATTGAGTAAATGTTCTCTATCCAGGCTTACTGTGTGTATATATGTGGATTAGAAATGCGAAACATTCCCATGGAAAATAAATAAAGTTTAACTTTTGTTATATGACCCCATGATGAACAGTTCAAAATATGTTTCAGATTTGTGTCACTGTTATTTGTTTACATCGTGATCGGAATTGCCTATAACAGGGTAGCCCGAGGCGCAAGGGGTAGGGAGCTGGTGCCCAATATCGCCTTCTGGGCCTCAGTACCGGGCCTTATACGGGTGTGTATACAATTCCCAGTCAGGTGCGGATCCGGGAGCTATACATAGAGGGGTGTGGATTGTAAATAGGACACACATAGTCAACACTTTCTTTAAAACAATTCTCATTTCTCATCAAAAGTATATATATGTCGTTACCACTCAGTTGAACCGTCTTGACGAGACGGTTCAACTGAGTGGTAACACCATACACTTGGGGTGAGAAATAAGATTAGGAAAACTCATCAGTTGCACTGTACTGTAAGCTGTACGGGTCGTTGAGAGACTCTGAAAAACGTTAGGTAGGTACTTACATGTTTACTGTTTTCCCCTTTAGAACCATTCGGTGTGTTTCGGCTTTAATCGGTATAACATATATATGAACAAGGCTTATAGCTTTGGTCGGACACTACCTCGTATCACAACACATTCCGCGATTGTATTAAACTTGCTAATGCAAATATTTTGGCGGAATGTGCACATGTTCATTTGAGAATTATTGTTATCTTGCTGAAATAGCATAATTAGAACATAATTATGCAAAGAATATGGAATTACAAGTGGTTTTCCTAGGTCGGACAAGACCTCGCATCATAACAAATGAAATAATGTGTTTAAGGCTCTAACGTCAATATTGTAGTGGCAAGTTCATATGTTCATTGGAGAATTATCGTTATCATGCAGAAATACATTAATACATAGAAAACTACAAGCTTAAACATGTTATGCTGATACAATACGAGCTTGTGTCCGACCAGAAGTTGCATACCTTATAACAAATACCAACGAAAATGGAGTTATTTAATCTCAAGGGAAGTAATCATTGTAATGTATTCAGTATTACCACCGCCGTTCGATTATAGCAGTACCGATGAAAGCCGAAACACACCGAATGCCTGTGTTTAAAACCACCGGCATGTATAGTGGTATTGGCAAAACGTGTAGATCCAGATGAGCCGGCTCGTGACGAGCCCTCTCATCAGGATCTGCACTTTTTGCAACTAATTTTCTAAAATCACGAAATAAACATGGTAAACCAGTCTATACATGTTGTATTAACCCTCGGTTGCTCTTGTCAGGGTCCATCTCTCGTTTATATAATAAGCAGGAATGATTGTAAAACGTGAAAATGTTGAAAACGAAGCGAGAGGACGGTCTTTAATGAGCCCGCCTACGGTAATTTATGGATGATTTTTGCTTACAGTACAGTGAGATGTTCTCCACGTAAAAAATGGTTAAGGTAGTTGTGCCCTTCTTGTCTATGGAAATCTAATAAAAAATCCTATTAATAAAACAATAGCTACTAGTACTTGCATAAATAAACCACATGTATGCGATCAATAAGTCTTTATTAAGACACTGCTACCAATAACAATGCATCCATACATTTAATATCCAGATAACAGACCAATTTTGATGTAGATGATGTATATTTACATCTCTACACGGGCGTGTAGAAGCCAAATTGTACATATAAAACACAAACATGTGATTATTATTTTCTAACTGCAGCATATGGTGTGATTTCCTTGCTGGCAGCATGTACATAACGACTTATAGAACACATATATATGGTTTATTTGTGTATGTAGCTATCGCTTTATGATTCTTTTTTATTAGATTTCCATTGACTTGACATGGGGCCACAAATAGGGTACAGCAACCTTCAAAACTAATAAACTCGGCACACTTTAGAGGGGCGGGCGCGCCAGATACGCTCCGCGTGCATCCACGCCTTCTATGCATGCAGGCGCGTATACAGAAATAATTGCAAGGGGGGGGGGGGGGGGGGGCGGGTCTGTAATTAAAATTCGGCACGCGCGCGCGAAATCGTAAAGTCGGAGGGTCTGGGGGTCCTCCCCAGGAAATGTTTAAATGCCAGATCGCCGCAGATGCGATTTCCTAACACCCTAACACCTAGGCCACGAAAAAAGTCATCCAACTATTCGAGTATTGTAGATTTTCTTCCATTTTTTGCCGGGATTTTTTTTCAGCGGGAGGGGGGGGGGGTGGGGGGGGGGGGGGGGGGGGGGGGGGGGGGGGGGGCAGGGGGGGGGGGGGGGGGGAGGAGGGGGTCCGGACCCCCTGTATCCGCGCCTGGCATGGGTCCCATTTCACCTTCGTACGAAAATGAAATTTGCAATAAAGTTGCACTGGGGACCGTTTCACTTAATTTCGCACGACGACTAAAATGTTCGTAAGTGCAAAATTATGATTTCACATTAAAGGTACATGCCCACTCAGTAGACTCAAAATGCTCTGTATATCGGAGACATCATCAGAGACATTTTCTGGAAAATAAATATTCATTCATCATTACCCCACGTATTGATTGGAATTAGTATACATTTATATCGGACATAAATGTTCACACTGATATCAGGGACGATGACCGTGTTTCCTTAAAATGTTCATGGACATTACTATTTATTCTCTGTATTTATTTTTTGATGTGCAATGATCATACATCTGTCGAAAATATTATAGTATAAATAAAAAATATATATCATGCCTCATTTGCATATGAAAATAGCCTGATACCACCGCGCCTCACCATCAGTAAAATAAACATTACTAAATTAGTATACCTGTATAGTGAGCACTCTAAATTTTTAGAACTGGTGGAATAGTGACACAATTATACACTTATTTAATTCCTATAAAGAACATGTTGTGCCTACTGAGTGGGCATGTAGCGTTAACATTGTTTTCTTGTAAACAATTATTGGATTACTGTTTTGAGCATAAGGATGCTATTTTTTCAGGATGGTGTCCTATTTGTATGCAGAAGAGGAAAACCCAGTTATTCAGAAATCAAATAACTAGCTGGCTACATGGGTTCCGTCACGTGACTGTATGACACAATAGTGCTCAAGCGTACATACAGGGCGTGCTGTTTGACCATGGCTGTTCTATAATAATACTCGTTTATTCTCTCAGGTCACATAATACATGACAACATGAGGAATGTGTAATACAAGCATGAACATGGAATGACACAATGGCTAAACATGTACAAATGTAGTATAGCAATAACTAGCTAAATTGAGACGGTGGATACATTACGGAATTGAAGTTTTTCAAACATAGAATATTTAGTCCTATCTAATAGATATGTATCGTGATAGAATGGTTCATATACATATGCAGGTTATACATTTTTGCATTGTGATGGCAGTGTAATTTCAACAACTTATCAGCCCGATAGACAAATGCTCATATCTTGCTTATTGAGAGGTATCTTTATGTGGTAGTTGTCCCGTCGATATGTCGACTGTCCAACAAAGGGGCATTCGCACACTGAGCGTCCCGACTGCCAGATGATGATGAACAAGCGATTGGGTGATTTCCCTACCTGCAAGTCACCAGGGTCCCACAGCCGGGACAAATACACCGCGCAAACTGGCATATGTGTCCCTCGTGTAGTCAGTCGGCATGTCCACGCTTAGACGAAACATGACACACCGAATTCAATGGTATTGATGTGTAATTAAATCATACATTTACAATATGCCATACTACTCAGATTTTCATACATTATTAGTCACCTGTTTTTAATCGAGCCCGTCCGTCCGTCCGAAATCTGTGTTAATGTTTTTACAAATACCATCAAATGCCTCGGCGGGCTCGACATGCGGGCCGGCCATCTTGTATACCAATAGAGTTCATCGTTAAAAATACTAGCAATTTGAATATAATATTTGACATGTCATGACATGGCAATGTATGTTATAAATACAAGTTTCTTTATATCAACTGAGAACGCGCTCGGCAGTTCATGAAACGTATTCTTTTTCTAAACCATATTCTGCACATGAAGTACATTTGTATACATGGCATGCAGTACATGAAACATAAAAAAGCATAGTCACTCGTGATAATAATGTAAATATATGACTGAGAACATATTAACAACTGTTTGACACATTACTAATAATGATGTGTCCTAACGGCAGCCAGTGTAGATCCTAGTAAGTCTCTGTTAACAATATTCGCAGGTCGAGGCCTTTAATTTATTTTCTTATGATGCATTGGTTTTCGATTTTCATTGAATATTGCTTTATATCACAAAGTTATTACAATATTTTAAATATAACATGTCCAATCAGAACACACACACATAAACACACACACACACGCATACACACTCACGTACATGCACAGCATAATACGTGTACATCATAGAAGGTTCAAGCATGTAAGTTGACATTTCGCAAAGATATAGAGGATATTCATATTTTTGCAACGAATATGACATATATGTTAATCGAGTGGTGTGAAATGTCTATATTTCCACTAACGGCACTCGTGAAATATGGACATTTGACGGCACTCGTGAAATATGGAAATTTCACACCAGAAATATGGACATTTCATACCACGAGATGAACATATATGTCATATTCGTTGCAAAAATATGAATATTCTATTTATTATATACCGCTCCATGGAAATTAGCATTTTTTTAGACTGTATACGGTAATGAATGTGTATTTGCAGCCTATTTGCGCTGTTTTTCCCGAACATAGATTGTATGAATATAGACAGCGGAAGTAGTCGTATTTTCACCGGAAGTTTATTTCATTGATGAGAACATATGACTTTTATTTACATCGTATAACTATGTATTTCATGGGTAGGTATATAATAATGTATTTCTAATTTAGTTGCGTCATAGCAACACATCCAAAACCATATCAATTCCGTCTCCGAACGTTGCCGGAAATGCATGTCTATTTAACGCAGTGTCACTACAGCTGCTCTAATTTTGCGAAAGCAAAAGTTGAAAGCTGCGTTGCGACAGATGTCTACCCATGTACATTGATTATATGAACATAACTGTGTAACATAAAGAACGTGGATATGGTACCATGTACATAAACAAAGCATATACAAGTTAAACTCATAAATAACTTAAGTAAAAGAGAAAACATGTAACCCAAAAACATAGTATGAGGCATAAACAAGTGTTTAACAATTTGTATTCATATCGAGGTTGTACTACAATTTCTTTTCCATCTCGACTATGTAGACACTGCTCTATGGTGTACGAACGGGGTCAAAACTAAATTTACAGGTGCAGCTATAAAAATATACAGGTGCACCTGTAAATTTACAGGTGCAGCTATAAAAAATACAGGTGCAGCTGTAAATATACAGGTGCAGCTGTACAAAATACAGCTGCACCTGTAAAAATACAGCTGCACCTGTAAAAATACAGCTGCACCTGTAAAAAATACAATTTATTTTGTTTTGACTCCGTTCGTACACCATATGTACGAACGGGGTCAAAACTAAACTTACAGGTGCAGCTATAAAATATACAGGTGCACTGCATTTTTTTACAGCTGCACCTAGTAAATGTATAGCTGCACCTGTAAAATAGGTTTATAGCTGCACATGTAAGTTTAGTTTTGACCCAGTTCGTACATATGGGTGTACGAACGGGGTCAAAACCAAATTGTATCTTTACAGGTGCAGCTGTATTATTTACAGCTGCACCTGTATATTTACAGCTGCACCTGTATATTTTTATAGCTGCACCTGTAAGTTTAGTTTTGACCCCGTTCGTACACCATACTGCTCATTCCGGGGCCAAGCTAACACCTACGTAACACAGGTGTCTCATGACGTTAATAGAACGCGCCATTACATCACCAGACCAGTTCACAACAGTCGCACTGAAATTTTGAAATTGATGCGGAGGAAGGGGCACCTGTATCACGCGACGTGTACTGTGGCCCCGGAATATGTATATGTATATGTAAATCAACTGTTTGAATGGAAGAGGTTATCAAAGTACCGAAAGTACTGCATATATGTGCTCAAATTACACGATATTTCCGACGGAAATGTAACAATAACGTTCGACCATGTTCAGCCGTGGGTAAACGTTTGCCGTATCAAGCTGCAACTATTTGAACCCGCGCCTACGGCCTTGGGGTTCAAACAGTTCCCTCGTGCTACTGCACACGTTTACCCACGCCTGGACATGGTCGAACCTTATATTGGATAACCATGATAACAGAGACACTCGGGAACTGTTTGAACACGCGGCCTACGGTCTTCGGATTCCAACAGTTCCCTCATGCCACGGCAAACGTTTACCCACGCCTAGACATTGTCGAACCTTATATTTACGCGGGCCATACAATACTTACGTGGAAATACAATATTTACGGCGAATTCCTTTTGCATTATGGATGTTCATCGTGAGAATGGAATTAAACAGTATGCTGTCTGCGAGTTGACCAGTTTACATTCACCTCGGATGTGTAGCATTGGAGACAAGTATAGCTCCTGATCAAACAGCACCCGCCAGTAGCATGATAGCGATCTATATAGCTTTTCGGAAACATGGCGGGCGTTTCATTGATGGAATGGCGAACATGGCTGATCCTGACGAGCGGGTGCACAGGATAATCTGGATCTTACGGAGTCGACATGGATTTGTTTTTATTAATTCGTTCCCGCAATTCGTTCCCTCAATTAACAATTCGTTCCCACGAATTAACAATTCGTTCCCATGAATTAACAATTCGTTCCCTCAATTTAACAATTTGTTCCCACGGATTGAGGAAACGAATTGTTATTTCGTGGGGACGAATTAATAAAAGAAAAATATTCTACGTCCCCGTGGGATCTGCACTGGTCACACCACACATATATTTGTAATCAGGCTGTTGTATATGTGACAACACTTCTATCCAGCACTTTGCATATTCGATATATTTACACTGTCCTTGAATTCATAATGGAAACGCCCATTCAACGTATTACGTGCATATCCCAGTACTGTAATAATCGGGACTTGGTTCGCCTCGTCTGGGTTTTACCTCTGGTTACGGCCTTCCATACAAGAAATACAACGACCTATGCGAAACCAAACCAGGTCTCCGTTCGGAATTCCGGTAAGGAGGAACCCCATTCGTTAAATTACCCATCGCATGCTCCCACCTGCCACCCACTGCCAAGAATATGACATTGTGTGTGTGTGGACACTTGTTATTTTATCAGAGAGCTACACTGGTCACAAAACCCATAGGCCTTATTTTTACAGTCATAGTCATATACATGTATATGACTTGACACTTGAGATGGGGTATTATCAGGTAACTTGCCTTTTATTGACCGAATACGTACCGACTGATAACATATTGGTGTATCAGCCATTTTACCTCATACAAACATCCGCGTTACAACGAAATGAAAACGGACATTCCATTGGTCGGATGACGTTACCGAATGACGTCAGTGTAATGACATAACGTAAACAAGTCCGCGTTCTATTCATAGATAACGACGTCATATGTGGTAATTTTCAAGCATCAAACGTTAGCTGATAAATAGAACACCAGGCTAGTATCTTTTGATATGAAGTTTATAAGGCTCGGTTCGGAAACGGTAGAAATTCCTCGGCAAGCCTCGGAAATCCTACGCGTTTCGTAGCCTTGCACGATACGCTTTATATCAAAAGACACTAGCCTGGTATTCTATATGTATATTGCATAGGGATTACCAATCTAACTCCGATTTTGTAGGCAAACTCCGAATGATTACACAGCAAATTGTGCCACGTATGCAATTCATATGAAAAAATACATATTCTGTTCATGTGAATTTCATATGAAGACTTTTCATATGAATAATTTGCATATGAAACTCATATGAAAATTGTATATATTTAAAAGCATTGTACTTGGTTCTACATATGAAATTCTTATATATGATTTTGTATATGAATTGCATAATGACTCGCTTTATGTCACTTACATATGCATATGAAATAATATTAAAAACATATTAATTTGATATGCGGCACAATTTGTAGTGTATGTATCACATTTCTGAGGTTACAGAAACATAATATAAGTAAGTAAGTAAGTACGTAATTAGTGTATTATAGCGACATGTGTTAAACGAAACAGGAAATATGTACAATATAATATACAAACAATATGTATAGCTTATTTGGTTGGTATGTGGATATATGCACGAGTTCCGCAACGTGCGACATTGCGCGTGGAGCGCAATATCGTGCGCGGCGGAACGAGTGGCATATATCAACATACAAATCAATTAACCTTTTTATTATATATGTACATACAATATATATCCGCCTAAAAGATACCAAATATAAATAAACGAAACAAATTAGTGATGATCTATGGAAAACATTGACGGCTTGCGTTCAATTGACCTTCAATTATGGGGAACGGAAGTACGTATGAAATAAGCATGATATATACTATATGCACGATTTGAAATGTTCATTGTGCCATGTCAGTTTACAATCAATACCCCGTTGAACATATTAATTGGACACTCGTAAATAAATTTGTATATACATGTATTAAATTCACAGGTGACGGGAAAAAATCAAATGACAGTATATGTATAGTATATTAGTAATACAATGATCAATAGACTATCAGATTAGTCGTTCGCATCACCTGTGATTCAATTGACATAAAACACGGAAATATTCTGAGAAAACAACAACAAGTACACTGAGTATAGTTACATGCATTTTAAAAATTATGTGTTGGAAAAATACATCTTAATAACAGTACTAGAAAACATTTGTTACCAACCCGAGACTTATAGTTACAATAGGGTGAAGAAACACGATAACAATCTAACCATTTAACCCTTTAACCGCTCAGTGTAGCTACAAATGTTGCCTAGGATATGGTTATCGTAGTGGAGAGATATCAAGGTGCATGATCACGTGGTTACAACAACAACAACGTCGCCCACTCCAAATTAAGTATTATTTGATATTTTCCTTAATATTCAACGGATTTTGATGAAATATGGCGCAGCAAACGCGTCTTCAAGAGCTGCATTTGGTGGTCCATGGAGTCCGGCACAGACTTATGTGGTTTTTGCGAAGAATCTATTTCCGTGTCTACCAAACACGGAAATCGATTATTCGCAAACACGACAGAAGTTTGGGCGAAAATACAGAGACCACCATTTGCAGCTTAAAAAGACGCGCCATATTTCATCAAAATCCGTAATAAGGACAATATAAAAGAATACCTGCTTTGAATCAGATGGATTCTGGAAGTTTCAGTACTTGTTGTTGTTGTTAGTACCACGTGAGCATACACCTTGGATATCTTAGCCAGGTAGCACTTTTGTTTCTGCCCTCAGTGGAACTTGAATGGATTTTGATATGTTAATTTTGCAACCAATCGAATCGTCACAAACTGATTTTCAGACAAGTCCATTTACACTGTTTGCTTTTTGCAGCTCAACTAAGTAAACTATCAACTTTATTACAGTATTTTCACTACTCAATTTGAAAATCAATGCGTATTTTCACATTGCTGTGAGTATTTTTTACTCCCACTTTTGATAATCAATGTGTATTCTGCTAAAATAAGTGCGTAAAACATACGGACCTTATCTGGAGCTATGTAGCGTGATATGTAATGATGGTAGCTATACCGCTGCTCTCTTGTCCCAATTTGATCATTGACCAGCCATTACATGTCATTCCTGTATGTTCCACGTTTTTCTGCCGACGAACCTTTGGCTATTAAACGCATTAAATCTAAAAGATATTTAACTCTAAGTACTTTTTAATGAGTAACAAAAAAAGTCACTGGGCCTCCCCAAAAAATGATTTGATGAAATTCTATCAAATATTGATTTTATTTCGAAAAAAATATTTTCCTATGGTTAATTTAACATGGGGGCTAAAATTGATTTTCTTAAATAATTTTGGAATTTGTTGACCGATTTTTAAAATATAACTTGTTTTCTTAGTTACATCATTTCCCAGCTACCTAGCCAGGTTTTTTGGAGTTAATTTTTCATTTTTCGACAAACCCGGTGAAGCTCCAGCTCTTATTTGCCCATGTTAAATTGCGATAGTAATTTTTTTTCCCAATACAATCATATTTGATGGATTTTCATAAAATAAAAATATTACGGAGTGTGAATTTTTTATTATTGATGAAAAAGTACTTACATTTAAATATGTTTTAGATTTAATGTGATTAATAACCAAACGTTAGTCGGCAGCAAAATGTGGAACAGACAGTAGGCGTTATCCCATTGAAATCTAAGGATATTTTTCTGGTTATTTCTGGTTATTTCTCCGGGCGTACTGAAATTTACACCAATGTAGACCGAGATCAGCCTGCGCATTCGCGCAGTCTGATCAGGGTCTACAGTGTTTGCAATTTTGTCTACATATTATTATGAGTTAAGGCGAGTTGTTATCAGGAGGTATGAGCATTCTGCCTGATCAGGATCTACACTGGTGACTTGTGGAACATGGCCGGTTTTGTCAGATCCAGGCATGAAGTTCACTACGTAGTCCATGTCGCCATGACAGGTAACATAGGGAACATAGGCGACTATTTTAGTTTGTATGCACGACAGTACGGTGTCTCGTTCATTGTGACTATAAGTGTGTTGTCACTATGTCTAAACGTCACGGACAACGGCCACACCACCCCGTCAGCAGACGACAGGACGACCCTGTGCCGACTGCCGTCCTTCCGCAGCACGTGTACGTCCTGGGAAATGCAAGCGCAGACGATAACATTGTCGTCCCCGTCAGCCACCAGCCCGCGTAAATTCATCATGTCCTTGTACTCCACACTGTAAACCAGGTCCCCGCCATTGGTGAAGCACGCTATACGACTTGTGGGAATACAGTCGGTGACAAACACGTGTCCCCGTGCACCGACAGTTATGTAGCGTGAATCCTTAAATGTGCCTGTACCGCCGGCGTCAAGTCCGATACACCGGGTCACCGTGCCGCGCCTGTCCAGGACCTGCACATGGTAACCGTCGATGGGTGACGTCATAATGACGTAGATGTGGCCCCCGTGGACGGCAACACCCCGGCACGGCAGACTGGTGTTGATGGTGCGGCCGGCCCGGAGTGCGCCGTCAACGTGGATCCACTGGAGCCGACTACTGTTCCACAACGACATGATGGCGCCATTGTCGCCGTCGGCCGCCACATCAAAGGGCTCACCTTGTACATTCAGGGTTGTCTGTACGGTAAAGTTTCTATCAAGAAGGATGACCCGCTGCGGTCCGTGTTCAGCGAGAATTATCCTCCCGTCTGGCAGTACTGCCGACCCAGTGATGGGGCTCTCAGGAACGGTAATGTCGGTCGACGACTCCACTTCCATGTCGGTGAACGACATCCGAGTGGACGCTGGGCTGACTGGAGCAGATGCAGACTCTAGTGGATCTACACAATCGACGTGTGTATGTTCAATTTCCACCGTGCCTAATCTGTCAACACCAGTAAGCACATCGGCCAGTGCACGTAACGACTGGAATGTAATATTGACCGTATATATATCCTGTTCCAGATCAGACACCGTGGGTTCGAGTGATTTTAAAGTTTTGGACATTTTGTGAGCAGCAATTACACTGGTTACACCATCTTCCGCGGCTTTAGCCTCGTCAGCAGTCCTCAGCTCTGTATCCATTATGGGGATCAGACTGTCGTACGTCTTGACATGGTCCAGAATGACGTCCTTCTCGGCCGTGACGACTTTGTTCATATCTGCCAGCATTTCCATTGCCAGTCGTTCTACCAGTTCTACAATGTCCGTCTTAAACTGATTCACCTCGTCTTCAAACGACTTTTGTAACTTCATCAAATCCTCGCCACTCTTCTCCCGCCCATTCTTCAGATTCCCAATCCGATCTCTCAGTTCGGTCATTGACCCCACGACGTCGGCCAGTCGCTGTCCGTGTCCAGCCGCCGCGTCAGAAATGGACGTTACCTGACATTTCCAGTGACTGATAACTTTACATGTTTCACATAAAATGACGTCATGTTTCTCGCAATACCAGCGGATATCTTTCTCCGAGTGCACCTCACAATATGTCAGAGGAAGTCTCACATCGCGTCCACCACTTAACGGCAAGTCACTCCCGGAAAGCAAGGTGTGATTTCTCGACATTTTGAAACTTTTGTGACTCGCGACACAGTCTGTACACATATACTCGTCACACTGCCGGCAGAACGTGTCCGCGTCTTTAACCAGTCCCGTCTCTTTACACGGACCACACTGCTTCACGTTAACTTTCGACATCGTGTCACTATAGTTCCGCCCTCCAACACTCGCCATTTTGAAGTCTTGTTTACACTGAGATTACGTATCGACTACAATGCACGCTCAATCCGTGTCAGAATGATACGAGCGGTCAGGTTTGTATAAGCTATTGAAATCGCTGTGTATGTCGTTCGATATGAAGAAACGTCCTTTGACTTATTACATCACTTATAGTTCTCTCTACTGTCTCAGCCAATCACTGGGCAGCACTTATTTAAGATATTTCAAGGTTTAACCCCAATAAGGTACATATTACCAGATTTAATGATTAACTGTTCGACATGAAAAGGAAAATCAATACTCGGATGGGACATTGTATTGTACAGTTGGCTGAACTATAAGCATGTTATTGTTCACATATTGGATTTTCAGGAACTAAATGCTGCGGTCGCTAGCGCTCCCTCGCATTTAACTTCTTAACAATCCAATATGTGAACAACAACTTATACATATCTACATTTAATAGTTTATTGCTAGATTTTTCTTGCATATTTGTGCTGTCCTCATTATACACGACCGCCTGCGCTAATCTTGCCAATAGTTGTCAATGGTTTTACCTCAAAATACTTGAGTATTATTCTAGAAATCAAGCAGCTTGATTGGCTGATTCTGAGCTGTGCTACAGCTCACGCTCAGTCAAATCAAACAGCCTGCTTGACAGTTAAGATTGCCAGTAGATGTTAAGAAACGTTGACATCTGGGAAAGATTATAACGCAGGCGGTTGTGTAATTGGTATCAAGTGAACTGTGTTCCCGGGTCACAAAAGCATTATATTACGGCTATATCTATTTTATTGCATAAAATGGGCTTTCACAGTATAATGGCACAGTGTAATAAAAAATAATAATACACTAGTGTAATAAATATGCAAATGAGCCAGCTACCGAACACACGTTAGGTAATCATTACAGCTTCAAATTATGATGATGTGCTTATGCAATAAATATAATCTAACATTTGTGTTGATTTAATATGATATGTATTAAACTCGTTGACTGATTTCATACATTTTGTAAGACACACGGCATAGCCTCTTTTCTTATGAAATCGATAAACTTGTTTAATAAATATCTTATTAAATCATCACTCATGTATGATCATCTGTGTATTTTAAATGAGCATTGACTTCGTGTTATCAATAATAATATCTTACATATCTTAAGTTTAACTCGTGTGTTCAAAAAAGTGGGCATAACTATTATCATATGTACCCGTTCACCATTAAAATTTAATTTACAAACCACAATATCATTATTTGAAAACATATGAGCCGGATCGTAGGCAGCGGTTACACTACATTTAAACATGTATCTATTATTTTCCCGTTAAACAGTACACACCATATAATTGTTTGCATACAGCGCAGATCGTAATGAGCCGAGCCGTCTCATCTGGATCTACATTGTTAATGCCCGACGTTTACAAATGCCCCCGTGTTTTTGATGAATGAAATAGGAAGAGTCCATACGAGTTACAGGGGAGTTACGAGAACTGGTATTGTCGGAGATTGAGAGATTGTCAGTTAAAAAATTGTCCTAACATGAGACACGCCATTTTGTACCTGGTACAATTTACGATTTTTTCCGTAAATGGCGTCAAAAGTTGACGAAATTTTATTCCGCATGTACTCTGAACATTTTGTCAACTGTCGAATTTATTTACGAAAAATATTGTAAATTTTGTACACGTATTTAATGAAATGATGCAGATGTCCGAAGGTACAAAATCACATGGCGTGTCTCATATAATCCGGCACATTTGATTTTCGGTCTATTTAACAGAACGAAAACGCGATACACAACACACTGTATTGTTTGATTTTCAACCCGTACATAACTTCCGGGACCAGACACACACGTGTCGTGCTCACTTGAAACTGTAGACTTGCTCCGAGTTATTTTTCAGTAATTATCTACAATTAAACTATTTTGTTGCATCACTTTCTTGGTATATCTGTGGAATTAAACTGCGTTAGAAAATTCCCGTAGAGAGAAATTCGACAGCAAATTATCCACACATTAAACACTGGAGCTCTGGAACCTTCCACAAATCTCCACCGTACCCCTCTAATAGTTCCACTCCGTACCTCTCTACTAGCTTATTATTTCCTCGCCGATAGACAAGAGGGATGCCAGCGTTAGTCCAGACAAGACTATTCAAGTATTTCGAAATTAAAACATTGACAATTATAGGCAATACTAGCGTTGGCGGTGGTGTATCAATTGCACCAATTATTTCGTTCGATCACAAGAGTTGCTGTGCACATACTTTAGTTTTTCTGAATTTCTAGTCCCAAGTGAACTCAAATAGTTACACGGTGATCTATGGTTGTTCATTCGGGACACTTCGTCCCTTCATTTCACGACTGAAGATGACAAGGTGAAGTTCACCACCGCCTGCGCTAATCTTGTCAAAATACTTGAATATCGTGCTTGAAAGCAAGCAGCTTGACAGGCACAGGCAATCAAACTGCTTCAGTTTGAGTTGAGGTTGCTAATAGATGTTCACGAAACGTTGACATCTGTGCAAGATTAAGGTTGGTGTGCCCCATGTAAAGTATATGGAAATCTAATAAAAGAACCTACTCATAAAACCACAACTACTTAACCAATAAATCAATGTGTCCACCATATGCCGTAGTTAGAAAATAAGAAGCACATGTTTGTATTTATTTTACATGTATAATTTGGCTTCTACACACCTGTGTAGAGACGTAAATATGTATGCATGTCCTACATAAAAAGTGGTTTATTATTTGCATATTACAGGTGTGTGTGTGTGTGCATTTTTTTAGTAGCAGTATCTGCATACTGACTTACAGATCACATTCATATGGTTTATTTATGTCAGTTGCTTTTGTTTTATTGATAAGATTTTTATTAGATTTCCATTGACGTTACATGGGGCCACAAGAAAGGTAGAACTACCTTAAGGTATACGTCATAAATATATATATATATATATATACACTTGGCTTCAATGATAATTGCTTCATACGAGTGATGTGATATATGAATATATGTATAACATATGTTAATATTGTCTTGTTACATATTTTACAGTTTGGTGTAATATAATTGATAGGAGTCCGTTCTCCTGGCTTTCTACATGTGATTAGTTACAATAAATCATATGTTCTTCTTCACATTTTGTGTTCTTTGTCAAACGGCAGAACAGGTGAAACTGGCTGATGGCTGGAACACACAAAGATGGCCGACTTGGCCATTCCATGTAACGAGGTAGTGTTCACATATATGGTATACATATAAAACGGGTCCTTAACCAATGATCATCACCACAGTGACGAAAAGAAGAAACTGTAATTAAGGTTCCTAAGTTTTTTATTTCAAAATACTTGAATATCGTGCTTGAAAGCAAGCAGCTTGATTGGCTGTGCATGAGCTGTGCTACAGCTCAGGCATAGACAATCAAACTGCTTCATTGCGAGGTGAGGTTGTTAATAGATATGAGCAAGAGTAACGCATGATCATCACCACAATGTCGAAAAGAAGAAACTATAATTAAGGTTCCTAAGTTGTGCATTTTTTCCACGCGGCGTAGACATGAAGGAAGAAACGAAATGTTTCGGTGATACGGTGCAGACATGGTATATACGTGTCGCCAAGATGGAGTCGCGGGACGACAGCAGGTACGTGTCAGTTTAATTAATTATGTTACAGCTAACAGGGCATTATCAGCAACGTATCTGGTATGTACAGCCGCATAAATTAATATGCTGTCCAACGATCACGTGGATGATGCGAGCCAACTCTGGCTGTGTGACCATACCAAACTCTAGGCTGATGTCCTCGACGGTGTAGCTGGCATTGGCATCGCCCGTCGCCCTGCTCACGCGGCTGTAATCGTTGAAGTTCAGCTCGTATTCTAGGCGGCCCCCATCGCGCTCTGGTAGAAGGGCATGTGACTCTCGAGCAGTTCAAAGTCGAGTGGAATGTAGAAGCGGTTGCCGTGTGCCTCTGCTATGGCGGTTTCCTTTTTCGCCTCATCCCGTTTATTGCTAGTGCCCATTCTGAGCCGGGTCACGTTCCTATCGCGACTCATGTCCATACTCTGATAGGCAGCATTCTCGCGCGGTCTTCCAGAGGTCGCTATAACAGTAATACACATCAGAGCTTGGCCCGCAATTATCGGGAGCATCGTTTCCTGGCTTCTGACGATCTTAGGGAAGACAGCCGAGTGGTTAGGTGAATATATGTGGGCTATGACCCTTGCGGTCGGAGGCCTGCTGCTAGTCGCCGCCCGCCGGCGGCTAGTTCTGCTCCCAAAGCGAGTAGGCCGACGGCGACCCAGCGCACGATCAGAGCCGTTTTCTCGTCATCATGCTGACGTACTGCGTTAACGACGCAGCCATGGCCGGCTGTGCCTCTTCATTCGGAACTGAGAGAGGCATAGGTACGACCTTTCCATCGGAGACGCTGCCGTGCGTTTGCGGGTTTATATTCGCTGCATTGACATGGACATTGCGACATAAAGCCACAATGCCGCCCGCCCAAGACTTCCGGGCCGAAAGTCATTTTTGCGAGATTCAAATTCCCGACGTTCTGGGTCTCGATGTCTGGATTATCATGCCTAAAGTCAGTCTGCTTCCAAACCACGTGGCCCCGTATTTGGACGTTTCTTAGACAGTCGCTGTTAATAATTGTTTTCTGCCGTCAATCCCTTGATACTCCAAATTTGCCGCAGAGTGGATACGTGGTCCCAGATATTGTCCTGCGGTTGGGCAACCTTAATTTCTGCCAGAATCCGCCCCGTGGTGTAGTACACGTGGAAGTTGTAAACCCCCGCTAGAATGGGTGCTCCGCCGACATATGTTCGGTAAGCGAGATCCCGCACCCGGCCGTCGCGCACCAGACGACGAGGTGCATACTAGTATGTTTGCCACGTTAACAAAAGTTCAAAGGGGCCCTCAAGCGCTTCTGCAACCGTGTCCGACCAAAGTTATAAGCCTTGCTATTCATATGTAGTTATACCGATGAAAGCCGAAACACACCGAGTGTGTTATTTGATCTGTCATGTATCCCATAAGCCCCATTTCTCCAGTCCAGTGACAGCCACATATGAGACACGCCATGTGATTTAGATCCTAAGGCCATGTGTGATTTTTTCATAAAATATATTTACAGAAACTGATATTTTCTGTAAAATGACGTCGAAAGATTACGAAATTTACATACAGCAAATACGGTCACCATTTTGTCCGATAATCTGGAGGATTCATGTATAGCAAATGCGGTGACCTTTCGACGTCACATACGGAAAACAACGTACAATTTGTAAATATTTTTCGTTAAAAATTCCAAATGTTCCTAGGTACAGAATCACATGGCGTGTCTCATATATATCCTTTATTGTTTACCCTAGTTTCTCGACCCATGAAAGAACAGCATTTCGTCTCAATTAATCGCATATTGCGACAATTTCGCCAATATCTATTAAATTAATCATTAAATGTTCAGCCGCTATATTTATAGCTCGTTTTACGCATTGTGTAATCAGTTCACGAGACGCACAGCAAGTGAGTGGGCTGGTAAACAATAAGTACCTGATAGTTCACATATTAATTTCTCATTCGCTATGGCTCGCTACGAAATGAATTTATTAAAAATTCAATATATGAACTATAACTATTACGTATATTTGTGGAGTATGTTTTGGATACACCCCGGTCGTGACCATGTGTCGCATGACACGATAAAATAGGTCTTAATGTGTTTGCGACCAGTTTATCCCCAGGTCAGCCTGTGCAATCTGCACTGACCTGTTTGCCGTCGAGTTAATGTCATTAAGGTACATGCCCACTCAGTAGGCACGAACTGGTCTTTATATCAGAGACATCATCCGATACATTTTCTGGCAAAATTAACATTCATTCATTCACCATTACCCCACGCATTGATTGGCATTATTATAAATTTTATATCCACACTGATATCAGGGGCGATAACAGTGTTTTTCCTTAAACTGTTAACGGACATTACTAGTTATTCTCTCTATGTTTTATGTTTAATCATCATACTTTATAATCTGTCGAAAATATTATATTTTCAGGTGATGCATTTAATTAGTATAAATAACAAGAAAATATCATGCCTCATTTGCATATGCAAATAGACTGATACCACCGCGAGTCACTATCATTAAAATAAATATTACTAAATGATTATATCTGTATAGCTGGCACTGGTGGAATAGCGACACAAATATGCACGTATTTAATTCCTATAAAGAACATTTTGTGCCTGCTGAGTGGGCATGTACCTTTAACTTTACTATTTGTTTCTCTTAATACTGTGTTTTATTAGCAGTATAACATATGCAAAGAATATGTTTGTTTCTTTAGTTTGTTTAGTTTATTTGTTTATTATTTGTTTGTTTGTTTGTTTGTTTGTTTGTTTGGTTTGTTTGTTTGTTTATTGGTGTTTAACGGCCTATCAACAGCTAAGGTCAGTTAAAGCTGGGCCAACGGCTTCGAACCAGCCTTTGACCTGCTGCATTGGGGGTGGGGGATCCAACAATCAGAACGGATGATTTACATCGAATACAAGTATATTCAGCCCTGAAATTAGAATAACCTTACCTGGTGCCAGGTCCATACCACACCAAAATCACTTGACCCCTTCCCCTAAAATAGGATTATGAATAATGGGTATAACCAGATTCAACTGTCACATACAAGAATGCCAACGACGTATGTGAGGGCCGGTAAGGATGAACCCCGATCGTTAATTACTATACTCATCGTTAATTACCCATCGCATGCTCCCACCCACTGCAAGGATATGACTATTTGTTTGTGGAAAAATGTTATTTTATCAGAGAGCTACACTGCTCACAAACCCCATAGGTCAGGCGGAACGTACGGGGCGGTACGCACGGACGCCGGTAACACTGTAGGCCCCCCTCACCACTCGATGGCGGGAGCATAACAAACCCCAGGGGTGGTGGCGGCGAGTTTGCTCCTTGACCCCCATATCGGGACTTGGTTCGCCTGGTCTGGGTTTTACCTCTGGTTACGACCCTGCATACAAGAATGCCAACGACGTATGTGACGCCAAACCAGGTCTCCGTTCGGGATTCCGGTAAGGATGAACCCCGATCGTGAAATTACCCATCGCATGCTCCTACCTGCCACCCACTGCCAAGGATATGACATTTTGTGTGTGCGGACACTTGTTATTTTATCAGAGAGCTACACTGGTCACAAAACACATAGGCCTTACTTTTACAGTCATATACATGTATATGAATTGACACTTGAGATGGGGTATTATCAGGTAACCTGCCCTGTATTGACCGAATACGTACTGACTGATACCATATTAGTGTATCAGGCATTGACCTGATTTTGTAGGCAAACTCAGAATGATTACACAGCAAAATGTGCCACGTATGCAATTCATATGAAAACATACATATGCTGTTCATATGTAGAACATATGAAAAACATGTGAATTACATATTAAATTCATATGAAAAGAGAACATATGAAATTCATATGATGTTCATGTGAATTTCATATGAATAATTTGCATATGAAATTCATATGAAAATTGTATATATTTAAAAGCATTGTACTTGGTTCTACATATGAAATTATTCTATATGATTTTGCATATGAATTGCATATTGACTCGTTTTATGTCACTTACATATGCATTTTTCATATGAAATTGATATTAAAACATATGAATTTGATATGCGGCACAATTTGTAGTGTATGTATCACATTTCTGAGGTTACATACACATAATATAAGTAAGTAAGTAAGTACGTAATTAGTTTATTATAGCGACATGTGGTAAACGAAACAGGAAATATGTACAATATATATAAACACAATCTTTATAGCTTATTTGGTTGGTATGTGGATATATGCACGAGTTCTGCAACGTGCGACATTGCGCGTGGAGCGCAATAACGTGCGCGGTGGAACGAGTGGCATATATCAACATACAAATCAATTAACCTTTTTATTATATATGTACATACTCACAATATACATCCGCCTAAAACATACCAAATATAAATAAACAAATTAGTGATGATCTATGGAAAACATTGACGGCTTGCGTTCAATTGACCTTCAATGGGGAACGAAAGTACGCATGAAATAAGCATGATATATAATATATGCACGATTTGAAATGTTCATTGTGCCATGTTTACAATGAATACCACGTTGAACATATTACTTGGACACTTGTAAATAAATTTGTATATATTCAATTCACAGGTGACGGGAAAAAATCACATGCCAGTATATATATAGTATATCATTAATACAATGATCAACAGACTATCAGATTAGTCGTTTCCATCACCAGTGATTCAATTGACATAAAACACTGAAGTATTCTGAGAAAACAACAACAAGTACACTGAATAAAGTTACATGCATTTGAAAAAATATGTGTTGGAAAAAATACATCTTACTAAATGTACTAGTAAACATGTTTTACCAACCCCAAACTGATACAGTCGAACCTCCCCGAACGGCCACCTCTCTACAACAACACCCTCTCTATAACAGCCGCTATATTGTATCCCAAATTGATGATTTCCTCTGTATCTTACCCTTAGACCGCTGAGCACGAACATTGTCGTCTGCTGTTTCTTTTGCCTTCTTTCTCAATAAAAACATGTTTTGACAGCATTTTAGAATCATTTCCATTGGAAATGATTCTAAAATGTTGCCAAAGCATGTTTTTGATGAGAATTATCGAAGAAAATAAATAAACAGCGGACGACACCATTTAATTCAGCACTAACCTCCCTACAACAGTCACCTCTCTTCAACAGACAGTTTTAAGTGTTCCCATGGGTGGCTGTTGTAGAGAGGTTGCACTGTAGTTATAATTGGGTGCAGAAATACCATAACAATCTATAGTTAACCATTTAACCGCTCAGTGTAGCTACAAAATTTCGTTACGTCGAACTTCGGTTTACTCGAAGTATTTATCACAGTCCGACGGACTTCGAGTAAACGATCGTATACTGTAGTAACACTAGGGTGAAGAAACACGATACCAATGTAACCGTTTAACCCTTTAACCGCTCAGTGTAGCTACAATAGTTGCCTACGATATGGTTATCGTAGTGGAGAGATATCAAGGTGCATGATCACGTGGTTACAACAACAACAAAGTCGCCCACACCAAAGTAAGTATTATTTTATATTTTCCTTAATATTCAACGGATTTTGATGAAAATATGGCTCAGCAAACGAGTCTTCATGAGCTACATTTGGTGGTCCATGGAGTTCGGCACAGACTTATGTCGTTTTTGCGAAGAATCGATTTCCGTGTCAGTAGACACGGACATCGATTCTGCGCAAAAACGACAGAAGTTTGGGCGAAAATACAGAGACCACCAAATGCAGCTGAACAAGATGCGTTTGATGCGCCATATTTCATCAAAATCCGTTACGTAATAGGGACAATATAAAAGAATACCTACTTTGAATCAAATGGATTCTGGAAGTTTCAGTACTTGTTGTTGTTGTTAGTACCACGTGATCATACACCTTGGATATCGTAGCGAGGTAGCACTTTTGTTTCTACCCTCAGTGGAACTTGAATGGATTTTGATATGTTAATTTTGCAACCAATCCAATCGTCACAAACTGATTTTCAGACAAGTCCATTTACACTGTTTGCTTTTTGCAGCTCAACTATGTAAACTTTCAAGTTTACTACAGTATTTTCACTACTCAATTTGAATATCAATGCGTATTTTCACATTGCTGAGTATTTTGTACTCCCACTTTTGATAATCAATGTGTATTCTGCTAATATAAGTGCGTAAAAAGTAAAACATACGGGCCTTATCTGGAGCTCTGGAGCATGATATGTAATGATGGTAGCTATACCGCAGCTCTCTTATCCCGATTTTATCATTGACCAGCCAATACATGGATATTTTGATATGTTACATGTTTTTCCGCCGACGAACATTTGGCTATTAAACGAGTTCAATCTAAAACATATTTAACTCTAAGTACTTTTGAATGAATAACAAAAAAAGTCACCGGGCGTCCCCAAAAAAATGATTTGATGAAATTCCATCAAATATTGATTTTATTGAGAAAAAAATATTTTCCTATGGTTAATTTAACATTTATCTTCTTAAATGGAATTTGTTGACCGATTTTTAAAATCTAACTTTTGTTTTCTTAGTTACATCATTTCCCAGCTACCTAGCCAGGTTTTGGAGTTAATTTCCAAAATTTTCATTTTTCGACAAACCCGGTGAAGCTCCAGCTCTTATTTGCCCCATGTTAACTTGCGATAGTAATTTGTTTTCCCAATACAATCATATTTGATGGATTTTCATAAAATAAAAATATTAGGGCGTGTGACTTTTTTATTATTGATGAAAAAGTACTTCCATTTAAATATTTTTTAGATTTAATGTGTTTAATAACCAAACGTTAGTCGGCAGCAATATGTGGAACAGACAGTAAGAGTTATTTCTCCGGGCGTACTGAAATTTACACCTATGTAGACCCAGATCAGCCTGTGCATCCGCGCAGTCTGATCAGGGTCTACAGTGTTGTCTACATATTATCATGAGTTAAGACGAGTTGTTATCAGGAGGAATGAGCATTCTGCCTGATCAGGATCTACACTGGTGACTCGCGGAATAAGGCCGGCTTTGTCAGATCCAGGCAAAAAGATCACTACGTAGTCCATGTCGCCATGACAGGTAACACAGGGAACATAGGCGACTATTTTAGTTTGTATGCCCGACAGTACGGTGGTACGTGCATTGTGACTATAAGTGTGTTGTCACTATGTCTATACGTCACGGTCCACGGCCACGACAACCCGTCAACAGACGAAAGGACGACCCTGTGCCGACTGCCGTCCTTCCGCAGCACGTATACGGCATGGGAACCCTCACAGCAGACGATAACATTGTCGTCCCCGTCAGCCACCAGCCCGCATGGAGTCTGCATGTCCTTGTACTCCACACTGTAAACCAGGTCCCCGCTATTGGTGAAGCACGCTATACGACCTTTGTCAATACAGTCAGTGACAAACACGTGTCCCCGTGCACCGACAGTTATGTAGCATGGATTGTTAAACGAGCCTGTACACCGGGCGTCCAGTCTGATACACCGGGTCACCGTGCCGCGCCTGTCCAGGACCTGCACATGGTAACCGCCGCTGGGTGACGTCACAATGACGTAGATGTGGACGCGGACGGCCACTCCCCGGCACGGCAGACTGGTGTTGATGGTGCGGCCGGCCCGGAGTGCGCCGTCAACGTGGATCCACTGGAGCCGACTACTGTCGTTTATTGACATGATTGCGTCATTCTCGCCGTCGGCCGCCACATCCCAGGGCCGATGTTGTAACTTCAGGGTTGTCTGTACGGTAAAGTTTCTATCAAGAAGGATGACCTGCTGCTGATCGTGACCAGCGAGAATTATCCTCCCGTCTGGCAGTACTGCCGACCCACTGATGGCACCCTCAGGAACGGTAATGTCTGTCGACGACTCCACTTCCATGTCGATGAACGACCTCCGAGTGGAGCAGATACAGACTCTGGTGGATCTACACCATCGGCGTTTGTACGTTCAATTTCCACCGTGCCTAATCGGTCAACACCAGTGAGCACATCGGCCAGTGCACTGGAATGTAATATTGACCGTATATATATCCTGTTCCAAATCAGACACCGTAGGTTCGAGCGATTTTAAAGTTTTGGACATTTTGTGAGCAGCAATTACACTGGTTACACCATCGGCCGCGGCTTTAGCCTCGTCAGCAGTCCTTAGCTCTGTATCCATTATGGGGAGCAGACTGTCGTACGTCTTGACATGGTCCAGAATGACGTCCTTCTCGGCCGTGACGACTTTGTTCATATCTGCCAGCATTTCCATTGCCAGTCGTTCTACCAGTTCTACAATGGCAATCTTAAACTGATTCACCTCGTCTTCAAACGACTTTTGTAACTTCATCAAATCCTCGCCACTCTTCTCCCGCCCATTCTTCAGATTCCCGATCCGTTTTCTCAGTTCGGTCATTGACCCCACGACCTCGGCCAGTCGCTGTCCGTGTCCAGCCGCCGAGTCAGAAATGGACGTTACCTGACATTTCCAGTGGCTGATAACTTTACATGTTTCACATAAAATGACGTCATGTTTCTCGCAATACCAGCGGATATCTTTCTCCGAGTGCACCTCACAATATGTCAGACAGAGGAAGTCTCACATCGCGTCCACCAATTAACGGCAAGTCACTACCGGAAAGCAAGGTGTGATTTCTCAACATTTTGTAACTTTTGTGACTCGCAGCACAGTCTGTACACATATACTCGTCACACTGCCGGCAGAACGTGTCCGCGTTTTTAACCAGTCCCGTCTCATTACACGGACCACACTTCTTCACGTTAACTTTCGACATCGTGTCACTATAGTTCCGCCCTCCAACACTCGCCATTTTGAAGTCTTGTGTACATTGAGATTACATATCGACTAAAATGGACGCTAAATCTGTGTCAGAATGACACGAGCTGTCAGGTTTGTATAAGTTGACATCGCTGTGTATGTTGTTGGATATGAAGAAACGTCCTTTGACATATTACATCACTTATAGTTCGCCCTACTGTCTCAGCCAATCGCTGGGCAGCACTGTGCCCCACTTATTTCAGATATTACAAGGTTTAACCCCAATATGTTATTGTTCACATATTGGATTTTCAGAAACTAAATGCTGCGGTCGCTAGCGCTCCCTCGCATTAACTCCTTAAACATCCAATATGTGAACAACAACTTATATATATCTACATTTAATAGTTTATTGCTAGATTTTTCTTGCATATTTGTGCTGTCCTCATTAGACACCACCGCCTGTGCTAATCTTGCCAATAGTTGTCAATGGTTTTACCTAAACATACTTGAGTATTGTTCAAGAAATCAAGCAGCTTGATTGGCTGAGTCTGAGCTGTGCTACAGCTCAGGCACAGTGAAATCAAACAGCCTGATTGCCAGTTAAGATTGCCAGTAGATGTTAAGAAACGTTGACATCTGGGAAAGATTAACGCAGGCGGTTGTGTAATTGGTATCAAGTGAACAGTGTTCCCGGGTCACAAAAGCATTATGTTACGGCTATATCTATTTTATTGCGTAAAATGTGCTTTCACAGTATAATGGCACAGTGTAATTAAAAAACATAATACACTAGTGTAATAAATATGCAAATGAGCCAGCTACCGAACACACGTTAGGTACTCATTACAGCTTCAAATTATGATGATGTGCTTATGCAATAAATAGAATCTAACATTTGTTTTGATTTAACATCATATTTATTAAACTCGTTGACTGATTTCATAAGAAACTCGGCATAGCCTCTTTTCTTATGAAATCGGTAAACTTGTTTAATAACTATCTTATTAAATCATCACTCATGAAAGATCATCTGTGTATTTAAATGAGAATTGACTTCGTGTTATCAATAATAATATCTTTCATATCTTAAGTTTAACTCGTATGTTCGAAAAAGCGGGCATAAGTAATATCATATGTACCCGTTCACCATTAAAATTTAATTTACAAACCACAATATCATTATTTGAAAACAGATGAGCCGGATCGTAGGCAGCCGTTACGCTACATTTAAACATGTATCTATTATTGTCCTGTTAAACATTACACACCATATAAGTGTGTGCATACAGCGCAGATCGTAATGAGCCGAGCCGTCTCATCTGGATCTACATTGTTAATGCCCGAAGTTTTCAAATACCCCCGTGTTTTGATGAATGAAATAGGAATAGTCCATGTAAGTTACAGGGGAGTAACGAGAACTGGTATTGTCCGAGATTATGAGATTGTCAGTTGGAAATTATATATTTAACACAAAGAACACGCGATACATAATACTGTATTTGTTGATTTTCGACACAGACATAACTTCCGGGATCGGAGTACACATGCGTGTCGTGTTCACTTGAAACTGTAGAGTTGCTCTGTTCTGGGCATGCGTACGGACCCAAGTTATGTTTCAGTATCATACAAATTAAACTATTTTTTCATATTCTGTTTCATCACTTTCTAGGTATATATATATATTTGCCTGCAAATAATATTATAACGGAAATGTGTTTAACTGCATTCGTTTGTTAACTATGCGTATTGAATATGATTATGAATATTAATACCCGCCATAAATATGGTCTTATATCATTTTTCCTGGGATGTTGCACCAACGGGCTACGTAGCCCATTCAAGGTTTCTTGAATTTCGCGCATTTCTGAATTGCGTGTCACGTGATATTGATGTTGATAATTGAGCATGCGCGATTGAAGCAAAGATGGCGCACAGATCAAATCCTTTTCTTTGTTGAACGAGCTTCTTCAAATCCCGACCACGTGATTCATATTGTAGTAATTGTGTTTTTCTAGCTTTCTACTTTTGGTTTCGTAATACCTATGTTACACCTACTTCAACACAATTATGGCGATACATAGTGTATATTATTACAGATAAGGATTAACTTAGCTTTATTCGATGTATGCATTTATTAAATATGTTTAAATATACTCTTAATGTAGATTTCAAGCGTCGGTCGATACATGCACCTACCAATGTCTTCCCCGCCCGGGGGTTGGAGAAGGCGCGGTTTGTGGGGTGTGAGTGGTGCCATAAATGTGGAATTAAACTGCGTTAGATCATTCCCATAGAGAGAAATTCGACAGCAAATTTTCCACCAATTAAATTCCGAGAAAATCGAATTGCCATACTTAGCTTGTCCATCGTCCGTCGTCTATCGTCCGTCCATCAACAATGTTCCGCCCTCTTCTTCTTCTAAACCGATTGGCGCATGTTGACCAAAATTAACGCGGATGGTTTATGTGTTTTCAGAGTTGTCATAATGAAAATCGTCGCATATCCAAAATGGCCGCTATGAAAAGTCATATTCTCATGAACCGCCAGACCGATTTCGACGAAACTTGATCGATAGTCAATGCTCTTTCAGATTTGTTAAAATTATGACCCCGGGATCAAAAGTTGGCGGGGCCCGGGGCTCAAGTCGGGGTAACGTTTCAAATTTGACCAAATATGGTCATGTTATACATGTTTATCAAATCGAAAGTATCGAAGAGACGATCACTCTGGATAGGAAGGGTCAAAAGGTCATCCTTTTAATATATATTTCAAACGTCTTATTCTCGTGATCTGCTTTGTAGATGCTGGTGAAACTTCAGTTATGGTGCCTGCGTGAAAACTTTTAATATTTGTTAAACTGGAGATCGTCGCACAATCCAGGATGGCCGCCATAGAAAATTAGGTAAATTCTTAAAAAGGCTTCTTCTCACGAAACCGCCAGACTGATTGCGACAAAACTTTGCAGGAATCATCGCTAGTCAATGCTCTTTCATAATAGTTACAATGCAATGATGACCCCGGGATCAAGAATGGGCGGTCCCGCGGGGGGGGGGGGTCAAATAGGATGATTACATCATCCAGAATGGCCGCTGAAAGGTTTTCCTTTTAATATAGATTTCAAACGTCATTTTCTCGTGAACTGCTTGACCGATGCTAGTCAAACGTGACAGTTATGAGGCGTGGGTGAAGCCTTTTTATATTTGCTAAAATGGAGGACGTAGCATAATACAAGATGGCCGCCATAGACAAGTAGGTCAAATTCTTAAAAAAATCTTCATCTCACGGATTTCAACGAAGCTTGGCAGGAATGATCGATCGTCTATGCTCTTTCAGATTAGTTAAAATGATGACACCGGTATCAAAAATGGGCGGTTCCCGCTGGGTGGGGGGGGGTGGGGGGGAGGGGGGAGGGGTCATGTAAGGGTCAATATTCACATTTGACCAAATATGGTCATGATATCTATCAAATAGAATGTATCGAGGTAACACTCGGAGCATTCGTTTTGTCTAAATCGGATGATTACGTTGTCCGAGATGGCCGCCTAAAGGTCGAAAGGTCACCCTTTTATTATAGATTTAAAAGGTCTTCTTCTTGTGAACCGAAGCTGGTCAAACTTCACAGTTATAGTATGTGGGTGAAGCCTTTTCATATTTGTTAAATTGGATATCGTCGCGTATTCCATATTAGGTAAATTTCTTAAAAAATATCCTCTTCTCACGAACCGCCAGACCGATTTCGACGAAACTTGGCAGGAATGATCGATAGTCAATGCTCTTTCAGATTTATTAAAATGATGACCCGGGATCAAAGATAAAATGGGCGAGGCTGGGGCGAGGTCAAGTAGTGGTCAAAAGAGGGCATTTTAATTATTGTTATGTTCTTACATTACTGGCTTGCATGTATATCCAGTACTAATAATAATAAGCTGTATTTAACTTCGAATGTTCCAAAGAAGTTTGTTCCGCTTATATTTGATCAGGTTCGTTGCCATTTATCGCTCATGATCGCAAAACATCCACGCTTGTCTTGAAGTAGTCACGTATCGGTTTTGTGTGGATCCACTCTAAACCGGACACCCTGGGGACCTCCCTGACATCAGTATATCAAATCGAAGGTATCGAGGAGACGATCACTCTGGAGCATTTTTTGTCGAACTCGAATGATTATGGCATACAAGATAGCCACCGAAAGGTCGAAATGTTCATACAATCACTTTAGTAAGAAGTTTAATTGAAAATATTGGGTTAATCGCTTTCGAGGTTGTATATCTTATGATTTATGTTATTATAGTCTTTATAAATTGCTTACATATTCCTGTTTGGTGCTTGAAATACAAAACTGACACGTTTTTCCCTGTGATCCGTTATCCCCTCATGGACTGTACATATTTTGAGACAACCTGAACAATTACTCAAATGACACCGTTTGGTTTTTGCAGCTCAAGTAAGCAATTGTTCAACTGTATTAGAGTATAATAAATGAATAATTAATAATGCACTCGAATAAGTGAATGTTTATACATGTATTTGTTTTATGTTTTGATCATTTGTTCCGTATTTAATAATGAATAACATCAATAATCCATTTGTAAAAATAAAATACGCATTTAATTTGAAATCAGCGGGTACACTACTGTTTATACACAAAGCTTATCTGGAGCTCTGGAACCTTCCACAAATCTCCACCGTACCCCTCTAATATGTCCACTCCGTACCACGCTACTCGCTTACTATCCCCTCGCAAACATGCAAAAGGGATGATAGCGTTAGTCCATACAAGACTATTGAAGTATTTCAAAATTAAAACATTGACAACTATAGGCAATACTAGCGTTGGCGGTGGTGTATTTCACCAGTCATTTCGTTCGATCACATGAACTTGGCTGTGCACATAGTTGTTCGTTCTGAATTGCTAGTCCCAAGTGAACTGAAATAGTTACACTGTGATCTATGGTGGTTCATTCGGGACACTTCGTCCCTTCATTTCACAGCCGCGTGAAGTGACAAGTTCACCACCGCCTGCGCTAATCTTGCCAATATTTGGTAATGTTTTGATTTCAAAATACTTGAATATCGTGCTTGAAAGCAAGCTAGCAGCTTGATTGGCTGTGCCTGAGCTGTGCTACAGCTCAGGCACAGCCAATCAAACTGCTGCATATATTTGATAATTAAAAGTATCAGAATAGTTATAATAAAGTTATTAAACTATCACAGCCAAATTCAAAATAATTTTTTTTATTAAATTTATAAAAATTAATAAATTTATCCTTAAATTGAAAATTTCTCCCTCAAAGTATACTTTTCAATTTTGGTGAAATAGGCTACTGATCATCATGTTCATACACACAATCTGATCAGGATCTGCAGGATCGGCGCCCATTAGCTGCGAGGTAAATCATAGTTTTCATCAATACGACTGCGGTCTCTTCCTCTTAATGATCACTATGTTCCAGCTATTAAGGACCCGTTCTATACCTGATCATCATTTGATTCATAAGTAATTGCTTCGTATGTGTGATATATATGTGAAAACTGTCTCGTTACTCTATCCTATACGGCACATGGAGTGGCGAACGAATCCATCCTTGTGTGTTCAAGCCATCAGCCACTTTAAACCTCCTCTGGCGTTTGAAACAAAACGCAAAATGTGAAGTAGAACATATGATATAATGTAGTTAATCACATGCGGAAATGCCAAGACAACGGACTCCTATCAATTCTATTACACCAAACAGTAAAATATGTCAGTTTTCAGGACAGGGTTGTGTCTGTGTTTTCAACAACATGAACCACCATTATAAATAGCCGCAAACACAGAAATCGCACATTGTATCACTTTTACCTGATAAACCACATAACACATACCATATATACCCACTACTGTACTTGTTATTAGCTATAGAATCCAGTGACATGTAAGCAGTTACCTGAGTGTATCGTCCCTGGTATATACTCCCCTACTATGCGAGTAAATATGGCTTTACATATGGATAACGTGTACACTAACAATAGGCTGTGCATCAGATTGAAACGTTTACACATCAACATGTTCAGATGCTCAGATATCTCGTCGTGTGTGTAGTTTGATGGCATAATATTTATAGCACACCGTTGTCGTATCGGTCTATGATGTATTGCACCAAATTGTATTTTGTTTACTGTCATATTATTTGCTGTATGTGTCAAATGCACAAAGTGGTGAAACTGTACGATGGCTTGTACATGCAAAGATGGCGGAGATGGCAACTCAATGTACCATATAGTACACAGTAACAAGACAATATTCACATACTTTATGTTCATACATATCACATCACTCTTATGAACCAATTGTCATTTAAGCCAAGTGTATACATATATGACCTAATACATTAACACTACGAGTCTAACTATACGAACTTTAGTAGCATTACTTCTGTAGTTAATCAGGGCCCGGTTGTTCAAAACACCAGTTAGCTTAACGGACTGTTAAATCCTTAACGGACTGTTAAATCCTTAACTGAATGGTTAAAATCTCTGTTAAAACAGAGATTTTAACCATTCAGTTAAGGATTTAACAGTCCGTTAAGCTAACGGATGTTTTGAACAACCGGGCGCTGAACATTCTGTAGAGAAATTTCACGATGAAAAATAAGTTTATCCGGCTTCCTGTACTGAATGGTCATCATTAAAAAGAAGAAGCCGCACCCGTATTGATGAAATGTTAAGATTTACCTCTCAACTCATGGGCGCCGCCATTACGCAGAACCAAAAAATAGACCACGTGATTCTCCACTGTGTTATTCATATAGTAGTGCATGTATATATAATTCTAAGTTTCCTGTCTTGCAGATGCGTATTGTACGGAGCATCGCAGGGGACATGGATTATTTTTTATTAATTCGTTCCCATGAAATAACAATTCGTTCCCTCAATTTAACAATTCGTTCCCTCGAATTAACAATTCGTTCCCACGATGTTCCCTCGAATTAACAATTCGTTCCCACGAAATGACAATTCGTTCCCTCAACTTAACAATTCGTTCCCTCGAAATAACAATTCGTTCCCATGATATAACAATTCGTTCCCACGAATTTAACAACCGTGGGAACGAATTGTAATTTCGTGGGAACGAATTGTTAAATTGACGGAACATATTGTTAATTCGTGCCATGGGAACTAATTGTTAATTCGTGGGAACAAATTCTTAAAATGAGGGAACGAATTGTTAATTCGGGGAAACGAATTATAAAAAAAAAAAGTCTACGTCCCCTGCGGGGCTCCGTAGTATTGCATGTATTTATGCGTTTGTTTTCGTTTTCCGACGCCATTGGAAAAAGATAAAAGGGTGTCTGAAAACGTGAAACAAAAATGGCACACGTAAATGCAAATATGCGTCTGCAAAGAGGAAACTTGCTATCTGCTTCACGAAAGCTGCCCAAATTTTACGGCCATATAAACAATGCAAACACAATAATTCTTTCGATAATATGAAAATTTAGAAAATTTAAGAAAGAGCCTTCTTTTTATTTCTTGAAATGTTTGCAAAAAAACAATTTTCACATGTTAAATCCCCATAGACACCCATGTAAATCCAATAATTGTTTACAAGAATACAGTGTTACGAAGTTTAGTGAAACGGGCCCCTGCATTATACGTTATATAGTCCGCGGTATGATTGCGTGAGCTCTGATTTATCCCGTCAACACAGTGCGTATGTGCCGTGAAACACGGTGCCGTGAATCATGTTTGATATCCTGTCAATACCACCTAATCACTGCGTATGAATATGTGCGTTTGTCATACTAGTCGATTCTCCGATTTTGAGGATGCGGCTGGGGTTATTTATTTTGCATTTTAAAGCTATTTGTAGTGTTGACGGGATAAATAGAATAGTAGGTTAGTGCCGTGAATGGGAAAATATCTAGCGCGGCACGGAAACGTGAATGGCAGAGCCTCGCCCATCCCGTTTCCTATGCCTTGCCAGATATTGTTTCCATTCACGGCACTAACCTACTATTCTCTATTTATGCAACTTATATTGTGTAGATTATGTGATACGTCCGAATATCTTAGTTGGTATTGTTTTAGTAACCACGTACAGTTTGTTTACTGTGATTTCAGGAATGTGTAAACACATCTCCTGTTCATTTAAAGAATATGGTGCAAATTTAAAATTAGTCGTCTCTTGTAATTCGTCTTAATGAGTGGCAATTGTACATGTGTTTGTATTGTATTATTGTTTTGTATTGTATGGTGGACAGGTGATGAGACGCAAATAAACCATTTATTATATGTGCAAGCTGATCAGGGCCTACGCTGGGTTACAATTGCGTGCTCACATATTATTATGAAAATTGTCAGGACTGCCGAGGGCACGTGACTAAACAAGTGGTGGAGTTCCCACAAACGGTCATTCACAAGAAATCCCCGTCTTGTGCACCGGTATGCGCAGTACAATCGCTATCGGACGTAATGACCACATACAGCGCTCCAGATATGTTTTGTATCTAAAGAGTATTATACGCCTAGATTTCAATTTTAATATAGGAATGAATGGCCTTTTTGTGGAATTTATCGGGGTATAAACTTGGAAAAGTCGCGGGAATACTGGACGAAGGCCGGAAGGCCTCGTCCAGTATTCCCGCGACTTTTCCAAGTTTATATCCCCGATAAATTCCACAAAAAGGCCATTCATTCCTTATAATTCCAGCATTTGAAATAAATTCATCAAGAAAATGTGTTTATTTTCCGTTTTCTTAAGAATTATTTTAACTACGCTTCACTGTTACGGAAAGTAGTTCGGCATGGAGTTTACTGGGATATAAATTCTGGACAGAGACTTGCTAAGGACCAATCAAATGTTTGGGAATTGTGTAAATATTGTTGTGCTGGAATTATTGCGTATTCTACTTTTACAAATGTATTATTTATTTCCATCGTTATTACATAGGAAACAAGTAAATGTTCAACTTTATTACAGTACTTTCACTACTGAATTTGAAAATAGATGCGTATTTTCACATTGCTGTAATTATTTGTACTCCCAAGAAACAGTGTATATTGCACTTCATGTCTTAATAGCAATTAAATAATTATATAATTGTGTAACTATTTCACTAGTTTTGAAAGTTGCCTTTACCCACTACACAGATATAATCATTTAGTAATCTTTAATTTACTGATAAGCGACACGCGGTTGTATCAGGCTATTATAAGACATTTTTACATTATTTATGTTAACTATGTACGTCACCTAAATCAATAGATGTATTGACATAGTATAAAGTATGACCATTGCACATAAGAGAGAATAAATAGTTGTTTCCGTTAACATTAAGGAAACACGGTTAACGCCCCTGATATCAAAGTGGCAATTCGCGTTTGATATAAAAAGTATAATAATGTCAATTAACACGTCCGGTAGTGATAATTCTATGTTTATTTTGCCGGAAAAAAATATATCTAAAGAGTGGACTATATAAATATGTCTCGCTATATTACAACCTGGGATGTGGGAGTCCAGCTTTAAAGGTACTGCGTCACCTGAACAAATGATATTTTATAATAACAGTTTGTGCCTACTGAGTGGGCATGTACCTTTAAAGGTACATGCCCACTCAGTAGGCACAAACTGTTCTTTATATCAGAGTCATCATCTGAGACATTTTCCTGCACAATAAGCATTCATTCATCATTACCCCACGTAATGATTGACATTATTATGCATTTTATATCAGACGTAACTTTCCACACTGATATCAGAGGCGATAACCGTGTTTTCTTTAAATGTTAACGGACATTACTATTTCTACTCTGTGTTTTGTTTTTATGTGCAATTATCATACTTTATATTCTGTCGAAAATATTATTTTGTTTCAGGTGACGCATTTAGTTAGTATACATAATTAAAAAATACCATGCCTCATTTGCATATGAAAATTGATTATATCTGTATAGCGGTCCGACTCGTAATCTTTAGAGCTGGTGGAATAGTGATACAATTATACACTTATTCAATTCCTATAAAGAACATTTTGTGCCTACTGAGTGGGCATGTACCTTTAAACACCAGCATTATTTTCTTAAATATTTGTTGATTTAGTGTGGTTAAACATATAACAATAAATGGCGGCGATATCCCGTCATGCATCATTTATCCACAATAAAAATACCTGTTTTACTTTTACAACCGAAACACGTGTCGATAATTTCGCCACGCGCACAAAACGCCGTTTAGCGGCAATTGAGCTTTTTGAGCATTTTTATTTTATTTTAATTATGGCATTTAGTGCTGGTTGATACATTATATGACACTCAAGTAGTTCAAACCGCATATATTATTAATACATGCACGCTTTTCGTTAAATATTTAAACAGTTTTTTATGGAGAAATTGCTCACAAACAAACATCCTTTTTATATGTGTTCGGCAGCGATATTAAAGGTACATGCCCACCCAGTAGGCACACAATGTTCTTTATAGGACATAAAATAAGTGTATTATTGTGTCACTATTCCACCAGTTCTAAAGATTACAAGTGCCCGCTATACAGATATAAACGTTTAGTAATGCTTATTTTACTGATAGTGACACGCAGTGGTATCAGGCTAATTTTCATATGCAAATGAGGCATGATAATTTAAAATTATTTATACTAATTAATGCGTCACCTGAACAAATAATATTTTCGACCGATTTATAGTATGATCATTGCATATCAAAAAAAAAATACAGATAATGAATAATGTCCGTTAACATTTTAAGGAAACACGGTTATTACCCCTGATATCAGTGTGGAAATTTACGTCGGATATAAAATGTATAATAATGCCAATCAATACGTGGGGTAATGGTGAATGAATGTTTATTTTGCCGGAAAATGTCTCAGATGATGACTCTGATATAAAGAACATTTTGTGTCTACTGCGTGGGCATGTACCTTTAAAGTGCTTTAAATTTGTTGAGTTTGCGACCAGTGTAGCCCCTGATCAGACTGCGCATCCGCGCTGTCTGATCAGGGCATACACTGTTCGCTGTTATATTTAAACAAAACGACGAAGAAAACACAGTTCTCTTGCCGATGAGACTGCGTTGTAGCGGATCAGGGGCCCGTTTCACATAACTTCTTACGACTAAAATGTTCGTAAGTTCAAATTTAAGATCGTCTGTAAATTTTAATTTATGGATTTACATTTATTGAGCATAGGCTGCATATGCAGCCTATGCTCAATACATGTAAATCCAATAATTATTTACAAGAAAACATTGTTAATATGAAATGTACAGACTATCGTAATTTTGCACTTACGAACATTTTAGTCGTACGATGTTTAGTGAAACGGCCCCCAGGAGCCAAGCTGGCCAAACACGCGAGAAGATCCAAATGTCTATGCACGTGTGAACCAGCAAAGCGACACCATGTGGATCGGCGAGTCGCATTTCGCAAAAAGATAACTGGCTGATAGTAGACATATTTTAAATCTATCCAAGTATTATTTACGCGCCATATGTATTCTGCAACAAAGGACAAAGGAAGTATTTGATACACATTTCGAGGTTATAATCGCCATTGTTAATACTGCAGTATTAACGGCATATAATACACAGCAGTCACGGTGTTATGCATTGGCGACCATCTTGGACGCCATCTTGGTTTATTCCAAACGCCATCATGTGTGTAAAATTTATGCCAACAGTGCCACAACAGACGAACATTTTGGTATATAACACAGCCTGGGATATGTGTTGTATGTTAATTCCGTAACTATGACTCAGATTGAATAAATGGGTGTAGAATACCATTCTGCATTTGCCATGAAAACTTCGTCAACTGTCGACGTCACATACAGAAAATGTCACAGTTTCTGTAAATATTTTTCATGCAAAATCGCTAATTTCCTCAGGTACAAAATCACATGGCATATCTCAACCGTAATCCCATAAATACGGATATGACAACGCTAATAACGAGTGTATCCCACCGCGGGACAGAGGTCAAGTAGTTCGTGACCTGGATAACGGCGTAGTAATTTCGACGGGCTTCGGCGATTACTGCATTGTCAATATTAATTTTTGAACACGGTATTATACTGAGACTTCCACATACCATACCGCCTGTTTTAATCTTGCCAATATCTGCAAATGTCTTTATTTCAAAATACTTTAGCATTGTGCTTAAAATCAAGCAATTTGATTGGCGGAGCCTCAGAAATTGCTGAGGAAATGAGGCTGATAAATTAAATTGCTTTATTGCGAGTTGACAATGCCAATATAAGGTTAGAAATGTTCAGCCGTGGGTAAACGTTTGCCGTGGCACGAGGGAACTGTTTGAACCCCAAGGCCGTAGGCCGAGGGTTCAAACAGTTCCCGAGTGCCACTGTAAACGTAGCCTTGGGGTTCAAACAATTCCTGAATGCCACGGCAAACGTTTACCCACGGCTGGATATTGTCGAACCTTATTGTGACATTATCGTCTGAAATATCGTGCAATTTGAGCATATATGCAGTATGTTCTCTACTTTGATAATCTGCCTCATTCAAACAGCTGTTCATAAACCTTGATAAAATGTGCAAGATTAACGCAGGCGCTGCTGTACGTGTGGTTTGCGTTGTCTTATCATTAGTTTTTAAAGGTGGCTTCCCTCCAATTATGTAAAAATACATCTTTACGGAAATTAAGCGGGTACCTAATTATGTAACTATTCCACATGTTATTAACATCGAAAGTTTCCGTTTTTTACACAGTATTAACTACTATTTCGTTCCTTCATCATGTTCATTCGGCTTATATTTAAGGGTGGGAAATGGCTCGAACGCCTTCCCTACCCGATCTAATATTTCAATTTCGTATCGGTAGTGGTGATCGCCAGTGTATGTACATGTGAAGTAGTGGTGATTAGTTTTAATTATTTAAATAAATAATGTGTATAAACTTAATTACGACTGCTGTCGATATCTTATCAAGTATAATTATTGTACACCAGAAAATGCATTGTAAGAATAAATATTGATTTCTGTTGAATAATATAGATTTTTGTTAATATTTTGAGAAAACGAGGTTATCTCCCCTGACCTCAACATTATTAAAATCTGTCATTCAAATAATGCAAATTAATGCCAAATAAGTGTACCAGGAAATAATTCCAGCACAAAAATATTTACACAATTCCCTAACATTTGATTGTCCATATTAAGTCTCTGTCCAAAATTTATATTCCAGTAAACTCCCATGCCGAACTACTTTCCGTAACCGTCAGGCGCAGTTAAAATAATTCTTAAGAAAACGGAAAATAAACACATTTTCTTGATGAATTTATTTCAAATGCTGGAATTATAAGGAATGAATGGCTTTTTTGTGGAATTTATCGGGGATATAAACTTGGAAAAGTCGCGGGAATACTGGACGAGGCCTTAACAAAAATTTACAATTTCGCTCCGTCCAGTATTCCCGCGACTTTTCCAAGTTTATAGCCCGATAAATTCCACAAAAAGGCAATTCATTCCTATAATAATGAATTGCTATTTGTGCATATTAACATACCTAATGGTTGAAACAATAAAAGATATCCCCTACAATACATTCCGATGAGCGGGACACCATCTTTAAAACTATTTTCTCAACTTTTGTATATTCCATCATGATGTTTTAAATTACGTTATTTATTTTACAAGCGTGAGAACCCACACTACTGTATGTTTAAAAAAAAACCTGCCCACATTTTACGGCTATATAAACAATGCAAAAACAATATTTCTTTCGATAATATTAAATTATGAGCCTACTTTATATTTCGTGAAATTTGGTTCAATATTGATTTTATTGCGAAAAAACAATATCCACATGTTAAATCCCCATATATACATATTGACAGAGTGAAGATGTCTATGTGGATTTAACATGGAGAAATGTTTCTAATTTCAGAAATAGTGGACCGATTTTCAAAATTTAACTTTTGTTTTCTTAGTTAGATCATTTCCAAGCTATCCAGCTATATTTCAGAATACATTTCCAAAATCATTCGTTTTTCGACTCCTCCTTCAGGTTATCCACCTCTTTGTTTCCCATGTTAAACTCGCATAGAGAACTCATTTTTCGTAATAAAATCAATTGTTCACCAAATGTCATGAAATAAAAAGAAGGCTCATTCTTAAATTTTGATAATATTTAATATTATCGAACAAATTATCGTTTTTGCATTGTTTGTATGACCGTAAAATTTGGGCAGGTTTCGTGAAACAGACAGTAGTGCCTTGCTTGCACTGACGGAGGCGCAAATTTAAGCAATGTATTGTAAGAGGAAACCGGAGTACACGGATAGACTCTCACTGGTTTCATCTGGCGACTATTCCATCTCAGTCGCATACTGCTTCGGTCGATGATCGAACCCGGGTCGCATTGGTGAGAAATGCGCTAACCGGACACCAACATGGAATATGTACACTGTCGTTAAATGCATATAGAGATATTTGTTCCCATTCACGGCACTAACCTACTATTCTATTTATCCCGTCAACACCTACAAATGGCTGTAAAATGCCGAGGAATTCCGAGGCTTGCCGAGGAATTCCTACCGTTTCCGAGCCGAGCCTGATAAACTTTATATCAAAATACACTAGCCTGGTATTCTATTTATCAGGTAACGTTTTATGCTCGAAAATGACATCAGATGACGTCGTATTCTATGGACAGAACACGAACTTGTTTACGTTGCGTCATTACACTGACGTCATTCGGTAACGTCACGTGACGTCAACCGACCAATGGAACGTCAGTTTTCACTTTGTTGTAACCCGGATGTTGATATCAGGTCAATGCCTGATACAACAATATGTTATCAGTCAGTACGTATTCGGTCAATACAGGGCAGGTTACCTGATAAATTAAAATACATGACGTTAATCGTCGTTGTCGTCGTTGTCACGCTATTGACTGACAACGTTGCTGTTCCAGCGATTGCGACACAATGACGTAAATCAAGATTATTCTTAATTTTAACGCCATATTTGCTTATTTACATTTGTTAATCTATCAGAAAATGCAGTGTAAATATAAGTAATAACACAATGGGTTGTTGCGTTTACTGTGGTGAAGAATACATTTGGTATGTTTAAAGTTTGCGAGGAGTCCTTCGGACTTTAAACAGACTAAACGTATTGTGCTTCCCAGTAAACGCAACAGACCATGCTTTTATTCGTTAATTGTATCATGTAAATGCAGGGAGCCTACTAAGTGGGCATGTACCTTTAATATGTTTTCTGGCGCAAAACCCGTCGGCGGATTTTAAGCGTTGCATGTGCAACGCTTAAAATCCGCCGACGGGTTTTTCCCGTGCTAATCTTGCCAATATTTGTCGATTATTTTCTTTCCAAATGCTTGAAGACTGTGCTTGCAACCAAGCATATTGATTGGCTGAGCCTGACCTGTGGTACAGCTCAGGCTCAGTCAATCAAACTGCTTGATTGCGATTTAAGATTTAATATTGCCCATATGTGCCCAGAAACTTTGACATTGGGCAAGTTGTCAATTGTTTTCTTTCAAAATGCTTGAAGATTGTGGACTGATTAACTGAGCATGGGCTGTGCTAGAGCTCAAGCGCAGCCAACAAGCTTAATGCTGACGGTTGTGTAGTTATTTACCGTGCCAAACTGACCACCAGCGGTCATGCCGGACAGCTGCTAGTCGTTGGTGGCCAATTAGAGACAATATTGGACCTTTGTAGCTCGGCGGCATGGCCGGTCTGTCATACCACGGGTCTCTAAACCGACCTGACCTCGAACATCTTAGAACTATCCTCAAGGCAACGCTAATTGCCGAGGTTTGGATTCTGAGACAAAAGTGGCTTGCCGTGAGAAAAGGGGTCTTATTAGGAGGACTGTCGAGCCGAGCCCAGTCGCGCGGTGCGGCTCATGACGGCTCGGCTCGGCTCGACTCGACTCGGCTCGGCTCGGCGCGGCGCGGCACAGCAGAGCACGGCATGGCACGGTAGTGTGGTACATTTTAACAGTGGATAAAATAATCAGTGGCAACGAAAATCGCTACCCTGATTTGTCATATTTAACCGATACTAGTAACACGAACATTGTCCTGTTGCATAGCGAGTATCATTGTTTCTAGTATCGCATTGTATAGGGTTAATTTAGTAGTGTGTTTAAATATGCAATGGCATCAACAACCACTATCGTGGTTTGCCCTATTACACCGAATAATAGAAACACGAATATTCGAGTTTATAATATCGAGCAGCTGTATTTCGTTAAAGACCCGTGGGACCCCTGATAATGGTGAATACAATGTATAGGAGTGCGTTGTCCTGAGTTTTATACATAGTGTTAGCTAAATTCTAACCTATGTTCTACTTTGCATTTTCCGTTCTTTGTCAAACGCCACAGGATGTGAAACTGGCTGATGGCTTGAGCACACAGAGATGGCCGAGCTGGCCATTCCATGAACCATATAGTATACAGCAAAGAGATAATGTTCACATATATGTTATACATATACATATAATTCCAGCACAAAACTATTTACACAATTCCCTAACATTTGATTGGCCCGTAGCAAGTCTCTGTCCAAAATTTATATCCCAGTAAACTCCCACGCCGAACTACTTTCCGTAACCGTGAGGCGCAGTTAAAATAATTCTTAAGAAAACGGAAAATAAACACTTTTTCTTGATGAATTTATTTCAAATGCTGGAATTATAGGGAATGAATGGCCTTTTTGTGGAATTTATCGGGGTATAAACTTGGAAAAGTCGCGGGAATACTGGACGAAGGCCTAAACTTGGAAAATTCGCGGGAATACTGGACGAGGCCTTCCGGCCTTCGTCCAGTATTCCCGCGACTTTTCTAAGTTTATACTATCCTGATGAGACGGCTCGTTACGAGCCGGCTCATCTGGATCTGCACTGTTTGCATAAAGTACAGACACCACCAAATAGTTTTACTGTATAATTTAACCGAATGCCATCCAATAAGGCCAGTCTTTCCTACTTTCACTATTCGTATGGATGCTGTGGGACCCACTTGTACATGACCTGCAGCCAGTCTGTACTGGTTCTGCATGAACTAAACAATAGGTTCACTTACTCCTAAGAAAGAAAAATCCAACCTCGTCATATCCTCCAATATTGTGTACATTTTTTGGCCACGGAAACTCTGTTTACATCAAGTGACCAACAGGTTCAGTGTTTTCTTTTAAATGCTACAAATATGCTGAAAACTGGTGTTAAAGGCACCCCAAAATGTTCCTCAATTGAAACTGGGTAGTAATGGATCAAGATTTGCAAGCAAACGGTGTCTGTGACCTCAAAACACCCGCACTATTTTTTTATACAGGACTACTTTTGCATACACCCTCGGCGATTTCGCATCATTTGGTGTCTTCTAACCTAAACCGCTATAGCGGGCTTCCGTGTTCAAAGGGTTAACCCTTACTACGCGGGAGACGAAAATTGGCGCCTCTACGATACATTCGTGTTTCTAGTATGGAGTTGCAGAGGGCGGGTCTAATGCAACTGACACCCTAGTATTCAGGAGGTGTTTTATTTTTTTGTTTTATACAGTTATAACACAATGTATCACGTGCAATAAATAGACATGGGCTATGGGACTATCGTAATGAATGTCACCGGAGACGGGTACTGGGGTGGGGAAGGTGGTAATTGAGAATTGGACTAATTCAGACCTCCGACTCATTGGAATCGGCTGTCAAATTCCCGAATTTCAAAGTGTTGTGTGTTGTTACAACGTATTTCCATATAATAGAGGTTTATGGATATAATTGGCGATATCAAGGTGTATGATCACGTGGTTACTACAACAACAACACGTACTGAAACTTCCAGAAGCCCTCCGATTAAAATTACGTATTCTTTTATTTTTTTTCTTATTATGTAGCGGATGTTGATGAAATATGGCGCATCAAACGCCTCTTGTTAAGCTGTATTTGTTTGTCTCTGTACTTTGGCCCAAACTTCTGTTGTTTTTTCGAAGAATCGATTTCCGTGTCAACCGACACGGAAATCGATTCTTCGCAAACAACACATAAGTCTGTGCCGAAGTCCCGGGACCACCAAATGCAGCTCATGAAGACGCGTTTACTGCGCCATATGTCATCAAAATCCGTTGCATATTAAGGAAAATATCAAAAAAATTGAGTGGGCGAGCTTTTAACACTTTCAGCCATTGTTGTTGTTGTAACCACGTGATCATGCAACATGGATATGCATAGATCATTTGATTTGGGTATGTGGATATATGCACGAGTTCCGCAGCGTGCGATATTGCGCGACTTTAGCAGTGCAATATCGTTGCCTGGTGGAACGAGTGGCATATATCCACACACAAATGAAATAACCTTTGTATTGTCTACCTACATCACTAGACATTTATGTGCGCCTTATGATATAGAAGGCACTATTTTATGAGGTGAAACGTAGTTCCGGCACTGACCAATATAAACTCGCGAGGCGTCAATATGATAAAATATTGACGGCTTGCGTTCCATTTTGTTTCAATAGGAAACGTGTATACGTATATTATTAAATACAATTATAGGTTATTTGATTTGTATGTGGATATATGCACGAGTTCCGCAGCGTGCGATATTGCGCGACTTTAGGAGCGCAATATCGTTGCGCGGCGGAACGAGTGGCATATATCCACATACAAATCAAATAACCCTTTTTATTATATACGTACATTATTCTAATTTTGATCGGACACGACCTCGTATCATAAAAAAATAATATGTTTAAAATTGTAATTTTCTGTGCATTCTATGTATTTCTGCAGGATATCGATAATTCTCAAATGATCATATGAACTTGCCACTACAATATTGACGGTAGAGCCGTAAACACATTATTTCACTTGTTATGATACGAGGTTGTGTCCGACCCATGCAAATGAGCTGTAGTTCGATATTATTTGCATACGTATGTTCTAACTATGTTATTTTAGCAGCAAGATAACAATAATTCTCAAATGAACATGTGCACTTTCAGCCAATATATTCACATTAGCGTTATTAAAATCGCGGAATGTATTATGATACGAGGTCATGTCCGACCAAATTTAGAAGCCTTGTTCATATATGTATAGAGTTATACCGATGAAAGCCGAAATACGCCGAATGCCTGTGGTTGGCCCCGGCCTTAATGACCTTAGCTGTTGACAGGCCTTTAAACAATCAATCAATCAATTCTCCGCTTTTGTGGATTATTTTGCAGTCTAATTCCCTTTATAAATGTGTCTGTGACTGGAGAACTGGTGCTTACGGTTTTTGCGACCAGCGTAGATCCCGATCAGCCTGTGCATCGCAAAGGCTGATCAGGATCTGCACTGATCGCGAGTACATCAATGAAACACCGGTCATGCTTCCACCAATCAATATAGATTAAGCCTCATTTCTCCAGTCACAGCCACCAATACGTCCGCTGCCCAGTGTGATCAGGATATGCACTGTTCACCATTCCACCAGTGATACACGCATTAGACATACAGTGTATTATCATATGTGGTTGTCACTAGAGAAATGGGCTTTATGGATTTTGCAACCAGTGTAGATACAGATCAGCCTGTGCAGGATCTGCATTGTTCGCGATTCCATTGATGAAGGACCCGGCTTGCTTCTCACAATCAATATTCACTAAACTTCGTATGACTAAGAAGTTCGTAAGTACAAAACTAGTAAGTGCAGTAAAGTTGACATTTGTACCCGATTTAGGGAACTGTTTGGCGGATTTAATGACCTTTCCATACAGGTTGAAAATTGTAGCATAAATTTACCACAGTCAGATGTTAAGTATATTCATAGAAAACTTCGTACGACTAAAATGTTCGTAAGTGCAAACTTATGATCGTCTGGAAATTTCCATTGATGGAGTTACATTTATTAAGCATAAGCTGAATATACAGCCTATGCTCAATAAATGTAAATCCAATAATTGTTTGCAAGAAAACATTGTTATTGTGAAAGTTACAGACTATCATATTGTTGCACTTACGAACATTTTAGTCGTACGAAGTTTAGTGAAACGGCCCCCAGGTCTGTAGTGTTGAAAGGGTTAAACAATTGTAATACAATATCACTAACTTAAGTCAGGAAAACAGGTTACACGTATATAAATCAGTGGCGTAACTGTTAGAATAGTTATTCAGATTGATTAAATCATTGTCATTGGCGTAATCTGGAATCCACAGTTTGGCGGCCATTTTGTTATCGGCCATCTTTGGTATCTTCTTGTCATCTGACCACGAGAGGGAATGGCCGAGAAGTGGCGTCATCTCGCTGTGGTTCATATCGTTATCTGGAAATACATGTATATGTGGCTGTGACTGGAGAAATGGGGCTTGTGGAAAGTGTCATAGCTCTTGATCAATTAGCGCACTCCTGTAGACTGATAACAATCTTTGTCATACCGCAGATAAATTGTTCGCGTTTTGATTGGTCAGCTTGACGGGTAATATGAGCCCATATTGACTGTATAGAATCACAATAACTTCTATTGCTTATACTAGCATTTTTGCTTTCTCCTCAATTCTCAAATACTAATGTGTATATATGACACTGTGCTTATTCAAATTAAATACAAGCATGTTTTGCTTTCTCCCCAATTCTCCACTACTATTGTGATTATTTGACACTGTGCTTATTCAAATTAAATAAAATAATATTCAAACTAATCTATATTGCTTGTTATAAGCAATGGATGAAATGGAGAACAGTGCAGATCCTGATCAGTCTGTGCGGATGCACAGACTGGTCTGGATCTACACTGATCTCAAAACTGATAAGACCCATTTCTCCAATCACAGCCACGTAGAAAGAATATAAAGAATAGTCTCGCAGGCAAGGCTAGGAATCGTGTAGGAATTTCGAGGCTCGTCGAGGAATTTCTACCATTTCCGAGCTATGCCTGATAAATATAGAATACTGGGATCGTCTTTGTTTGGTATCAACTCTATTACTTGCGAACAGTAGCTCTTGCAATGTACTCCCGTACCGTCCGTAGTCTAGCTACGGACGGTACGGGAGTATATTGCACGAGTTACTGTCTAGCGACGACGGTACGGCAGTAGATTGCAAGAGTTACTGTTCGCAACTACAACTTTATCAGTGTCTTTTGATATTAAATCTATCAGGCAAGGCTATGAAACGTGTAGGACTCCCGAGGCTCGCTGAGGAGTTCCTAGCATTTACGAGCCGAGCCTGATAAACATACAGCACCTGGATATTGTCTTTTGACAGCAAATTAATCAAGAAAGGCTAGGGAAGGAAGCGCGTAGGAATTCCGAGGTTCATGGGAAATTCCTACCGTTTCCGAGTGGAGCCTGATAAACAAATGACACAAACTACAAGTATATATATCACGTAGCATTTTATGCGATGTAATTATCTCATTCATTCGACTCAATCAATTTATTTATGGATTTAGCGGCCTGTCAACATATAGTGTAAATTTAGGTCCGGTTACTTAACAGAACAGAAAAGAACAGAACACATCATTTATTTATACAAATGTAGGTCGAGTTACTAATATATCCCAATATATCATATTATCTCCTAATTAGGACGTAGTATCCACTAATTAGGATATACTAACTTCCTAATTAGGTGATAGTAAGTCCTAATTAGGAGATAGTCTCTCCTAATTAGGAGATACTCATCATAATTAGGAGTTTGTGTCTCCTAATTTTGATGTAAAACATTTTTAGCAAGTTCAATTGTTTATGTACGTCTCATCAACTTTACATCATAAAATACATAGCAATAAGACAATACAGGTACATGTACAATTGCCATTCTGTAAGAATTATAAGAGACAGCTCATTTAATGAGCAGCTATAATTACATTTCAGCATATACATAAAATACATTACATTGCATAGCATTGACACAGATAGGAAGGAGATATTAAGTCCTAATTAGGAGATAATATCTCCCAATTAGGAGTAACTATGTAGTAATTAGGACTTCGTAACTAATTAGGAGTTAGTATCTCCTAATTAGGAGATGAAATATTTTAGCATTGACACCAGGACGCTTCCATATTGTGTGTGACCTAAAACAGTTTGTTTGTTGTTTTTTTTATTCCGGACTGCCTTATTTAGCGTATACATACCTGTGAACTGGCAGCGTAGAATTACTTTCTCCTCGTGCACTTCCGTATCCGGTGTCTGGGGATTCTGGGTAAAACTGTTCGTACTCTGAATGACGTCACTAAGATACGTGATATATTTCATTGCAAACTTCAACGTGTCCACTTTGGATAACTTTCGATCCGGAGTTTCGTTCGTCGGAATACATTTCCGGAGACAATCAAACGCGTCGTTGATCGATTTCATTCGGCGTCGTTCGCGAATGTTTGCCGCCGTCCGTGCTTGAATTTTCTTCACTGGGTGGCCGTGGGTTCTGCGTGGTAGGAGCCCAATGTGGGATTGGCGATTCTCTTGGTCACTTTCGTTAGAGGACGGGGAGGCCGGGTCATCACTGTAGTCGAGCGAACTGTCGTAGAACGTGTCAAATAAGTCGTCGTCCAGACTACACAGAAAGTTATCCATCTTGGAGAATAGCGGGTACTCTATCGTAGTCTCCATGAACTTGAATATCGTAGATATAGAGAATACCAGGCTAATGTCTTTTGATATCAAGTTTATCAGGTAGGAAACGCGTAGGAATTCCGAGGCTTGCGTTTACGTTGCGTCATTACACTAACGTCATTTAGTAACGTCACGTGATGTCACCCAACCAATGGAACGTCAGTTTTCACTAAAGCTAACCCGGATGTTTGTATCAGGTCAATGCCTGATACAAAAATATGTTATCAGTCAGTACGTATTCGGTCAATACAGAGCAGGTTACCTGAATTATAAATAGCACCTCCGCACCGGCGTAAAATGTTCCACGTCGAAAAATGCACAAGTTTCTTTACGAGATGCCACTCAGCTCTACTTAGAGCTATCGCATAAACGCATTTTTTCGTTTAGTAACCGAAGCCAATTTATTGCCACTTGTTCTTTCATGTGTTGTATTTTTATGTTTTGTTAACACTTTTGATTCTTAAGTGAATAACTACATTAAATTATGAACGTGACACTTGTAAAATTCCTATTTTTTTTAAAAAGCTAAACAAATTATTTAACACTTACGAAATGCCGTATTTTCGTATTGTCTTTTCTTAAGTTATTATTGAACATTGCCAATATAGTTTACTCAAGTCCGGTACACACAAATACGTTTAACAACTAAATCATCTTTTAATAATCGCATTTGTTAAAATGATGAGCGTCGTATCAGTTAAGCCTATTTGTAGAGTAGCAATTCTTTAGATATCGTGTGTACAATAGCAGCTATCAAATTGAAACTGTCACCAGCGGCACGTGGTTCCACTTAAAACTGTTGACCAATCGAATAGCGCTTCTGATATAACGCGTGCGCGGCGCAAGCCATTTAGAATTATTTACAAGTCAAATAAAATATCCCATTCTGTCATCGATTATGGTATCTTGTAAGCTCATTAAAGCTTAGTTATTCTAATTTAACCGCTGAATTGTCGATTTTGGTGGCAAGGTGGATTTCAAAATTCGATAGGGGACGCAGGTACCGTCCCGTATCTGAGAATTTAAGGCACAGGTGTGGCAAGTCACACGACTATGCGAGACAGCCTGATAGTATGTCTGGCAAATCCGTCTTTACGATTTAGTCAGAAGCATGAGAGTTTAGTCATGTTCGCATATCGCAGTGTAATAGCGGTGTATTACCAATCATACTACGCCAGTGTAATAAATATGTATTGAATACAACTTGTAATAACATAAAATGTTAAAATCATAATACACTACTGTAATAAATAATGTACATGTATATGTATTACATAAAAATGAGACACGCCATGTGATTTTGTACCTTCGGTCATCCGCGTAATTTCATTAAATACGTTTACAAAATGTACAATATTTTTCATAAATAAAGTCAAAAGTTGACAAAATTTTCAAAGTACATGCGGAATTATATTGAAAATGTTGTCAACTTTTGACTTTATTTATGAAAAATTATGAAAATTTTGTGAACTCTGTTAACGCCATTTACGGAAAAATTTGTAAACTTTGTAAACGTGTTTCATGAAAATAGCTGATGTCCGAAGGTACAAAATCACATGGCGTGTCTCATATGTGCTTTTGCAGTGTCAGACCAAAGTGTATTAAACATCATAATGCAATGGCTTGACAAGGGCTTCGTTTTAACTACAGTGGAACCTCTCCAAACCGGACACCCTGTGAGATCCACAGGGTGTCCGGTTTGGAGATGTTCCACTGTAAATCAGACATGCGAGCACTTCATGACACATTCTAGTGGTTTGCAATCATGAAATGTCATTGTAATCAGAGATACATAACAGCGAAACACATCTAAGGTAAACATCAATATTTTCCCGAGTGTCCGGTTTAGAGGGGTTCCACTGTATTAAGCTAATACGTCGTTGGCAGCCTTGATAACACAAAAAACAACTTTATAACATGTTTGCCTTACAAACAATGTGTTTGTTTCTTGGTGTTTAACTTCCTATCAACAGCTAAGGTCATGTAAGGCCGAGCAAACGGGTTCGATCCCGTTTTAACCTGCTACATTGGGGGTGAGGGTTTCCCAAAAATTGATCTGAATATTTACATCGAGAAAAAATATATTCAGCCGTCGCTGGAAAAATATATTATGTTATCAGTACAGCTTCAATACATGATGGTAAGTTTATAACTACTGTCTGTTCCACGTTTTGCTGCCGACGAACATTTGACCATTAAACAGATTAAATCTAAAAAATATGTAAAAGTAAATACTTTTTTATCAATAACAAAAAAGTCACCCTCCCCAAAAAAGATTATTTGATGAAATTCCATCACATATTGATTTTATTGCGAAAGAACGATTTTCCTATGGGAATTTAACATGGGGAGTCAATTTCCAAACAAATTGTTTGTTTGATCCTGAAGGATAAAAAAACGAAAACATTTGGAAATTGACTCCGAAACCTGACGAGATAGCTTGAAAATGATGTAACTAAGAAAACAAAAGTTAGATTTTGAAAATCGGTCGACAAATAAAAAATATTTAAAAAAAATCTATTTTTAGCCCCCATGTTAACTTTCCATAGGAAAATCGTTTTCTTCGCAATAGAATCAATATTTGATTGAATTTCATTAAATCATTTTTTGGGGAGGGTGACTTTTTTGTTATTGATAAAACATTACTTACTTTTACATATTTTTTCGGCAGCAAAACGTGAAACAGACCATGTGAATAGAATCTAAAATGTGTGTGATAATAAGTGCAAGTTCAGTAAACTTAGTTTTAATTTCATTGTTATTCGGATATGCGTATCTTATCACTGTAGTGTACAACCATTTTTTTATCAAATATCTTGTTTTCTGTCAATGCACAGTGAGATATCTGGGGCCAGTTTCACTAAACTTCGTACGACTAAAATGCTTAATAAATGTAAATTCATCAATTGAAATTTCCAGATGATCCTATAATTGCACTTACGAACATTTTAGTTGTACGAAGTTTAGTGAAACGGGCCCCAGAGGGGTTTCACTAAACTTCGTACGACTAAAAAATTATGATAGTCTGTAAATTTCACATTAATAATGTTTTCTTGTAAACAATTATTGCATTTTCATTTATTTAGCGCATGTAGCCTATGCTCACTAAATGTAAATACGTCAAAAGACATTTCCAGACGATCCTAAATTTGCACTTACGAACATTTTAGTCCAGGCCCGTAGCCAGGGGGGTCGGAGCGGTCGGACGACCCCCCCCCCCCCCCGCCCAGCCTCGAGGTCCACTTTGTTAGCCTTGAGGTCCACGTTTTTAGACCCACCTATATACATCAGGCCCCTTGGGCCTTCGAAACGAACCTCCCTTCAAACAGGTCTGGCTACGGGCCTGTAGTCGTACCAAATTTAATGAAACGGCCCCTATAATCTAGTTTCCCGTGTGTGCACCCCGACGCCTTGCCTCACACCACCCACCCACCCCCATCCCCACACCACCTCCATATTTACACACCGCTAAACACACCACCACCACCTCCACCCACCCCAAACACCACGTGTCGTGAATGAAGTTGGAGACCGAGATGTATTAATGTATTAATGAAGTATATGCCCGAAATCAAGCCGACTGATTGACCGAGACGGGTCACGTGCTTGTTGACAATTTAAGAATGAGCCTTCTTTTTATTTCGTGAAATTTGGTCAAATATTGATTTTGTTGCGAAAAAACAATTTCCCCATGTTGAAGATGTCTGGGGATTTAACATGGGGAATTTTTTGGAAATTTCAGAAATACTGGACCGATTTTCAAAATTTAACTTTTGTTTTCTTAATTAGATCATTTCTAGTTATCTATCGAGCCAGTTATCAAGCCAGATTTCTGAGTCAATTACCAAAAATAATCGCGTTCTGACTCCTCCCACAGCTCCTCCATCTCCGTTTCCCCCGTGTTAAATTCTCATAGACAAATCAATTTTTCGTAATAAAATCAAAATTTTACCAAATTTCACGAAATAAAAAGAAGGTTCATTCTTAAATTTTGATAAAATTAAATACTATCGAAACAATTATATGCCCGAAATCAAGCAGACTGATTGGCCGAGACGGGTCACGTGTTTGCTGACCACTTCAATATAAGATATGCTTTATTTTGAGTCGGCAGGAAAGTACCAAGTAAACAAAAGCATTGAACAGACTGTACAAATGACTACTGTCTGTTTCACGAAAGCTGCCCAAATTTTATGGCTATATTCACAATTCAAAAACAATATTTGTTTCAGATAATATTAAATTAAAGGAAAATTTAAGAATGAGCCTTCTTTTTATTTCGTGAAATTTGGTCGAATATTGATTTTATTGCGAAAAAACAATTTCCCTATGTTAAATCCCCATAGACATATTCACAGAGTGAAGATGTCTATGGGGATTTAACATGGGGAACCTTTTGGAATTTCAGAAATACTGGACCGATTTTCAAAATGTAACTTTTGTTTTCTTGGATCATTCCCAAGTTATCTAGCCAGGTTTCGGAGTCAATTTCCAAACATTTTCCTTTTCTGACTCCTGCCACAGCTCTTCCATCAAAGAGTTCACATGGTCATGTACCATTGAAATAGCAAGTAATGAAAGTGGAAAATTGAACTGGTTCATTGGCAACCGGATCAAATTGTCATACTTAACATAACTGAATTTTACGGCTTTAACCCTTTGAACCCGAAAGCCCGCTATAGCGGTTTATGCAATCAGTGCAGATCCAGATGAGCCGGCTCGTAACGAGCCGTCTCATTAGGATCTGCACTTTTTGAAAGTAATTTTCATATTTTTGAAAACAAAAAAACACCCCCTTTTCATAAATGGACGAATCTGAAAATCATTTTGTGACCATTGGATTGGTCGGAACATTAGCATATCGCAGTCCATTCCAGTGTCTTAGGGTTGAAAGGATTAAACTTGAAACGGAATTGAGAATGTGACGGTGAAACGTCTAATGATGCATCAAAGCTTAACTCTACTTTGTCTCAGATGATGTCTCAGATATCCATTATGTTTGTTTTTATTCGCGTCATGCACCATTTGCCTATATCAACCAGTCACATCATTGTATTCGATCCAATTACCCAACACATGCGTTATAGGCGAACAGTATTAAACGTGCATGCCCACTCAGTAGGCTCAAAATGTTCTTTATGGGAATTAAATAAGTGTATAATTGTGTCACTATTCCATCAATTCTAAAAATTACGAGTGCCCGCTATACAGATATAATAATTTAGTAATATATATTTTACTGATAGTGACGCGCGGTGGTATCGGGTTATTTTCATATGCAAATGAGGCATATTTTTTAATTATTTATACTAATTAAATGCGTCACGTGAACAAATAATATTTTCGAAAGATTATAAAGTATGATCATTGCACATCAAAAAATATATACAGATAATAAATAGTAATGTCCGTTAACATTTTAAGGAAACACGGTTATCGCCCCTAATATCAGTGTGGACATTTATGTCTGATATCAAATGTATAATAATGCCAATCAATATGTTGGGTAATGGTGAATGAATGTGTATTTTGCCAGAAAATGTCTCAGATGATGTCTCTGATATAAATAACTGTCTTAGCCTACTGAGTGGGCATGTACCTTTAAGACATAAAATCGCCAAAGATCGGAAGGAACATAAGCCAAAGCTGATTTTTTCAGTTTATGTCCAGAATATCATTAAGAGAAACATATCAAAAGTTCCCATGAATCTCACTGGAGCTTAATCCAGAACTTAAAGAAGCCGCCCAAGATGTCTGCCAGTTATTATACACATAAAGGTGACTGTACAAGTTAGATCAAGGTTCGTCCGCATGTACGAGGAGACAAAAGTGATAGAACTTATTTATCACATGATCCGCATACACATACCTTGCACACGACCTGTGTTAATACAGAAACGACACCCGGAAATGTGGCAAAGATGTGATAAAATGAGCATATTCACACATAGTGTGGCAGCATATCACTGAACAATGCATATACATTTACTAACCTTTCCAAAAATTATGAGCTACTCACCTTTCAAATGTTAATATGATATGCTTGAAATCTTATGATATCAAACGACTTTCATTAACTATTATTATAATAAATCATCACACATATTCTATTAGTTTTATTGCATAAGCAAAGCAACACTCATTGACGCCGTACTCATTACCAACATGTGTTCTGTAGCGGTTTCATATACACATTTATTACCATAGTGACGTAGTGTATGATGAGTGTTAATACACTGCCTTATTACACTGCGAACGACCATTTTTTGCAACATGTAATACTTATAATAGAACATATTTCGTCCGCCAGTTCGAGGAGATAATCCGCGAGCTTCAGTGAGTGGATTATCGATCGTACATGCGGACAACCGTACTAAGTAATCCCCCTCCCCCTCCACCCCCCCCCCCCCCCCCCCCGCTATACCAGTACCATGTCTGGTTTTCCTATCAACCCGGGGACAAAACTCGGGAATATCGGTTATATAAGTACTGATAAACAAACCATAGTAGGTTAGAACATACCAAATTGTTTTACTTTCTAATTTAACCGAATCCCATCCCATCCATCTCCAACTTTCACTATTCGTATGGATGCTGTGGGACCTACGTGTATATGACCTGCAGCCAGTCTGTACTGGTTCTGCATGACTTAAACAATAGGTTCACTTACTCCTCAGAAAGAAAAATCCAATCTCGTCATATCCCGCCAATATTGTTTATATTTTCCAACAGGTACAGTGTTTTCTTTTAAATGCTACACATATGCTGAAAACTGGTGTTAAAAGCACCCCAAAATGTTCCTCAAGTGAAACTGGGTAGTAATAGATCAAGATTTACAAGCACACTTTGTCTGTGACCTCAAAACGCCCGCACTATATTTTTTATACCGGACTACTTTTGCCCCCCTGGGTGATTTCGCGCCATTCTGGTTTTCTCTAACCTATAACTCTGATACTCGTCGCAAGTCGTGTACTATCTCATGACTGTGTTAATTTAACAGAATCGACAGCTATAATTATTCCTAGTTGCATTGTATAATAGGTGGCGCTTCATGACAAAACTGCATCATATAGGCCATGTTCAAAAACCGCAACACTGAACATGTAAAGTATATAATTGTATTGGTAACGAGGAGAATCGGTGACAAATGGTGAACAGTGTATGCCATGATCACACTGCGCATCTGCGCAGTCTGATCATGGCCTACACTGGTCACAGAAATAAATATCACCGTCCTCATAGCATGCATCATATTGATGGAAATTGTAAATGAATATATATTCAATGTGTATTGATTTTTTTCGCAAATGTTTACATTTTTCTGAAGTTGAATGCGAACTGGCGGCTCCCAATTAAATATTAAACTATGAACTTGTGAGAAAATAGTTCGTATGGCGTTCTCTTCCTCGTCCTCATTAGCATTATTCCAACCCGGCTGAAGACATAGACATGTCACATATAGCAGAGATTTGAGATTGAAATGATGTAGAAAAGTCATCAAAATCTCCGCATTGACTTTATAAAATGTAAATGTTTTGAAGTAACGACGGCACTGGTTCGATGTCGGGAACGACTATTTAAGTGCCCATCCGATAGAACTAGGCTAGCACGAAGCTGTCTTGCCAACACGCCGAAACAGACATTCGCAGCGATCGAGGTGAAATACGAACCCGGGGTCTCCCGATCCGCAGTCCAACGTTCTACATACTGAGCTAATCGGGCCACCTTGCATTGAATTTATCATAAGTGGACGTTCTTCATATGAATTCAATATAGGAATGAATGGCATTTTTGTGGAATTTATCGGGGATATAAACTTGGAAAAGTCGCGGGAATACTGGACGAGGCCTGCCTGAAGGCCTCGTCCAGTATTCCCGCGACTTTTCCAAGTTTATATCCCCGATAAATTCCACAAAAAGGCCATTCATTCCTTATAATTCCAGCATTTGAAATAAATTCATCAAGAAAATGTGTTTATTTTCCGTTTTCTTAAGAATTATTTTAACTGCACCTGACGGTTACGGAAAGTAGTTCGGCATGGGAGTTTACTGGGATATAAATTTTGGACAGAGACTTGCTACTGGCCCATCAAATGTTAGGGAATTGTGTAAATATTTTTATACTGGAATTATTAGGTGTATACTTGTGTAACTATTCGACCAGTGTTAAACATTACGAGTGCCCGCTATGACGAACTTTTTAACAGAAAGTGCTAATTGTGGAAGTTGTGAAGGTCGAAATGTCAAGGTCATATTAAGACAGCAAACACGTGCAGCATGTGTGCACACGCATTATGTACTGAACTAGTAAAGTGATGACATACTGGGGGATCGTAGCTAGTTATTTCCCTTTGCAAATCTATTTATAGAGATCCGTTCCTTTGGTTTATTTCTTACTGAATAACTTAATAAAACAATGCAAACAGGGTAGACCCAGATCAGACTGCACATGTGCGCAGTCTGATATGGGTCTACACTGATTACAATTAATAAGTGTGAACATATGAATCTGGCAAATAATGCGGATCAGATTGCACAGATACGTAAGATGATCTGTATCAACACTAGTCGAAAACACTATAATGGCTTCTTTACACAACAAATCATTCGATATTCGGTTTGATTACAAGCAATTAGGCCATAATATATACAAGTTGGACCGGATTTCTATAAATAAATTCAAAGGGAGATAACTAACTACGATCCCTCATTGAGAGAGTGAATGTTTGTTTGTTTATTGGTGTTTAACAGCCTATCAACAGCCTATCAACAGCTAGTAAAGGTCATGTAAGGCCGGGCAAACGGGTTCGATCCCGTTTTAACCTGCTGCATTGCGGGGGGTGGGGGGGATCCCAAAATCAGAACGGAATATTTACATCGAGAAAAAATAAATTCAGCCCTGAAATTAGAATAACCTGACCTGGTGCCAGGTCCATACCACACCAAAGTCACATGGCCCATTCCCCTAAAATAGGATTACGAATAACGTAATACTCACATGAAGGGTATAACCAGATGCAACTGTCAAATACAGATGCCAAAGACGTATGTGAGGGCCAAACCAGGGGCCCGTTTCACTAAACTTCTTACGACTAAAATGTTCGTAAGGGCAAAATTATGATAGTCTGTAAATTTCACATTAACAATGTTTTCTTGTAAACAATTATTGGATTTGCATTTATTGACCATAGGCTGCATATGCAGCCTATGATCAATAAATGTAAATCCATTAATTGAAATTTACAGACGATCCTAAATTTACACATACAGACATTTTAGTCGTACGAAATTTAGTGAAACGCACCCCTGGTCTCCAGTCGGAATTCCGGAAAAGTATGAACCCCGATCGTTAAATGACTCCCACCTGCCACACAATTTACTGAGTGAAATAGTCAAGTAATAGTTCAATGGATGGTTATCGTAGAATTGAGCAACCCTGGCAAACTTCTGAACCGGACACAGACACACGGACAGACACAACATCCAAACACTATACGTCTACCTGCTCTACCGAGATCGGGGCCCGTTTCACTAAACTTAGTTACGACTAAAATGTTCGTAAGTACAAAATATCTAAATTTCACATTAAAAAATTATTGTAAACAGTTATTGTATTTACATTTATTGAGCATAGGCTGCATATGCAGCCTATGCTCAATAAATGTAAATACACCAATTTAAATTTCCAGACGATCATAAAGTTACGAACATTTTAGTCGTACGAAGTTTAGTGAAACAGGCCCCTGCTGTATAATATGCGTTATTTGTGATTTGTGTTTGTTTTACAACTTGCTATGCATATATATAGAATATATAGTGATGGTATAACATGATACTTATTAAACGAGTTTACTGATTTCATAAGAAACGAGACTATGCCGAGTTTCTTATGAAATCAGTCGACCAGTTTAATAAATCTCATAAGTAAATCAAAACACGTTGTAGGTATTTATTGCAGAAGCACATCACAATATGTATGTACCGCCCTCATTTTCATATATATTGTACTAGTGTATTATACTTATTATTACACGAGTTATTACAATAAATATCATAGTAAATCAACACACGTTATATTATATTTATTGCATAAGCACAGCATACTACATTGAAACTATAATGACCACCCACGTGTTTTCTGTACAGGCCTCATTTGCATACGTATTGTACTAGTGTATTATGATTTTTATTACACCGTGTTATTTGTGTGATAGTTTATTTTATGCACTATACAGATGTTGACATGTGATACTCGCTAAAGCTCGCGGATTATCGATCGTACATGCGGACGAACGTGATCTAACGGTGTTATCACATCCGAATGTCCATACATTGCCCATGTGCAGCGTAAATGCAAAAACAAAACTCGAAAATGTATGAAAGATGTGATAAGTACATTGTATGCATATATAGCACAGAATAAGATCAGGTGTCACACTTTATCAACGTATGGCATGTCTTATCTTAAATCCGAATTGTAGTCCCCACGACAAGTGATTCCGCTAGAGATAAGACTGAGTGGAATACGTGAAGAGATAACTTTGGTCCCCGGCACACAACCGCTAATTTTGCCAATAATGTATTTGTATTTCAAAATACTTGAATATTGTGCTTGAAATCAAGCAGCTTGATTGGCTGAGCCTGGGCTGTGTCATATAGGATACAGTAACCAGGCAATGTTCGCATATATGTTATACATATATATATATATTCCATCGCATTTACGAATCAATTATCTTTGAATCAAACGATGGACGATGGACGATGGTCAGCTATAGAACGGGCCCTTAACCCTTAGCATGCTGAGCGCGAAAACTGTCGTCAGCTGTTGCTTTATATTTTGCCCTGTTTCTCTATAAAAACATGGTTTGACAGCACTTTAGAATCATTTCCATTGGAAATGATTCTAAAATGCTGTCAAAGCATGTTTTTTATGAGAAAAAATAAAACATAAACAGCAGACGACAACATTTCATTCAGCAGTGTAAGTGTTAAACAAGTCTGGATTGCGAGATGGTACAATAATAATTATAGAAATATATTAAAGGCCCACTCACATGTCCCACATGCCAGGTTATGATATAGGGAGACAGATAGTTTTGTATATCTCTTTAAATATATTTGAGACATAATCTGAGACACATAACCTTTAAAGGTACATGCCCACTCAGTAGGCACACATTGTTCTTTATAGGAATTAAATAAGTGTGTAAGTGTGTCACTCTTCCGACAGTTCTAACAATTACGAGTGGTGGTATCAGGCTGTTTTCATATGCAAATGAGGCATGACATTTTTTACTTATTTATACTAATTAAATGCGTCACCTGAAAAAAATTATTTTCTGCAGATTAAAAAGTATACATACATACCTAACTTTCCACATTGATATCAGGGGCGATAACCGTGTTTCCTTAAAATGTTAACGGACATTACTATTTATACTCTGTATTTATTTTTTGATGTGCAATTATCATACTTTGTAATCTGTCGTAAATATTATTATTTCAGGTCACGCATTTACTTAGTATAAATAATTAATAAATACCATGCCTCATTTGCATATGAAAATAGTCCGATACCAACGCGTCACTATCAGTAAAAGAAATATTACTAAATGAGTATATAGAGAATAGTAGGTTAGTGCCGTGAATGGGAAAAAATATCCGGCAAGGCTCAAGAATTTCTTTATTTCTCATCAGAAGTATATGTTGTGACCACCATTTGAACCGTCTCGCCGAAACGGTTCAAATGAGTGGTCACAACATATACTTTGGTTCAGAAATAAGGAAAATAGGTAGAGAATAGTAGGTTAGTGCCGTGAATGGGAAAAAATATCTGGCAAGGCTCAGGAAACGGGATGGGCGAGGCTCTGCCGAGCACATCCCGTTTCTGTGCCGCGCCAAATATTTTTTCCCATTCAAGGCACTAACCTACTATTCTATTTATCCCGTCAACACCTACAAATTGCTGTAAAATGCAAAACTAGTATTGACTGGATATCAAAAATGTTTCACGGCACCGTGTTTCACGGCACGTACGCACTGCGTTGACGGGATAAATCTGTATATCTGGCACTCGTAATGTTTAGGACTGGTGGAATAGTGACATAAGTATACACTTATTTAATTCCTATACAAACATGTTGTGCATACTGAGTGGGCATGTACCTTTAATATGATATTTATTAAACGAGTTTACTGATTGCATAAGAAACGAGGTTATGCCGAGTTTCTTATGAAATCAGTCAATAGAGGATATTCCATCGTACATTTTGAATAGCGGGAAATAATACACGAGTGTGAATCGGCTTCCGCGTAAGTAACGAGTAAGCGTAGCGAACGAGTTGCTTGCACGGACGCCGACGGACACGAGTGTATTATTTCCGCTATTCAAACATGTACGATGGAATATCTTATTTATTACACATCAACGGCGGATACATATGCACACTTAGTTCATTTTTTTGAGATTATAATCAATGAATTGTGATGTGCGCATGCATAGTTATACAATGACGTGTTTTCCCGCGTTTTGATTTACGTTGTGTGACGTCAAAAGTGACATCATGTAAACTTTTTGATATCAAACTTACGCAGCTGTTTCTATGAACCAGATATAATGGAGTACATGTTTGGAATGTGTTCACTCACATTAACATTCTAGATTAGTCGAGACTCTTTCCAAATTTTCCAATAACTTTATTTTGACTGTAATAAAAATTAAACATTTTGCATGGTAGCTCGTGGTTTCCAAGAAAACAGGCACGCAATTACGGGTGTTCTCTTCATGGTGTATTATTTGTAAGGAGTTGATTACGGGTTTTCTCTCACAGCGAAACCCGTGCAAATAATGTGCAAGAGTGTAATTAACAAGTTTAATGAATACCATATTAAACAATGACTAATGTTGGATTATATTTATTGCATACGCACATCTTCATACATTGAAGCTGTACTGGTCAACAAACCTGTTTTCTGTAGCACGCTAATTTGCATAGTGTAATACGATTTTTATTACACTGCGCGCGCCCATTTTATTCAATATACACTAATATAGGCTGTCGCCTATGATAATTTTGCTAATATTTGTCAATTTCTATATTTCAAAAAATGTGCTGGAAAGCAAGCAGTTTGGTTAGTTGAGCATGAGCTGTGCTACAGCTCAGGCAATTAAAGTGCTTGATTGCGAGTCGGACACTGCCAATTGATGTTGATAAGCGTTGACAACTTGGGCCAGATTGTGTATCGGCCATTACAGTATGGGACCGTATACGGAGCTATAATTTGAGTTGGAGGCGTCAGACACTATTTTTCAATTCAATGACGAATACAATGTGTATGATCACGTGGTACTAACAACAACAACAAGTACCGATTCAAAGTACGTATTCTTTTATAGTGTCCTTATTACGTAACGGATTTTGATGAAATATGGCGCATCAAACGCGTCTTGTTAAGCTGCATTTGGTGGTCTCTGTATTTTCGCCCAAACTTCTGTCGTTTTTGTGAAATCGATTCTTCGCAAAAACGACATAAGTTTGTGCCAAACTCCATAGAACACCAAATGCAGCTCATGAAGACGCGTTTGCTGCGCCATATTTCATCAAAATCCGTTGCATATTAATGAAAATATGAAATAATACTTACTTTGGAGTGGGCGGCGTTGTTGTTGTTGTTGTAAACACGTGCTCATGCACCTTGAAATAGTATAGCGCAGTGTGCAATAGTATAAAACAGTGTGCAAGCAAATATGCGTCTGTGACTGTAGAAATGGAGCTTTATAGTTTTCTGACAAGTGTAGCTCCTGATCAAATAGCACAATCCTTAACGATTGAGAATGCGTGTTTCATTGATGGAATGGCGAACAGTGCAGATCCTGATCAGACTGTGCGGAAGCACAGTCTGATCTGGATCTACACTGGTCGCATAGCCCATAAGCCACATTTCTCCAATCACATCCACGTACGAGAATAGACCGATTGCAAACTCAAGAACCCCTATTTTGTCACGGCGAGTTACTTACACGTTTGACAAATAGTTAACAACAAAATACATTTTTCGTTGAAACATTCGTGTCATATTTACTCACAACTTCGCTACTGTATCTTAATGTTATGTGAAGTGTTTGCTTTTATAACAAAGAAATGCAATTTAATAAACACCCACCTGCTATCTCGGTTATTTATGTTAGTATAACCTTTGGCTAAATAAACACAAGCTATAATACTATTTAGTCCCGACAAACGTATTAGGAAAGGGGTTTCAAGTATTCCTAGCGGCCGCCGGAAACTGTATTTACATGGTACACAGGTTACATTCCACCATTGATTACCACTATGTAATTTAACAGAAACCTGTGTCACCTGAATTTATTTAAAATACATATCGAATAGAATACTTTCTGTCAGACTAGCATTTTCGTAATGAATTAGCTTGTGGACAGTAAACTATGAGGAGAAAACAAGGTGTTTACAATCATGTATGGAATTCCCATGACTCGGAAGGCATGCTTGATTAAAAAAGCAGACGTACGAGAATGGATCAACGAATGATAGGGTCATGTCACGTATGAATACGTGACAGGCAGTAAAACGAAACTTATCTCAATATTGTTGTTGCAGGAGTAAATGCATATGCACCTCTGATAATTGCAATCCGAAACTCACCAGTAACCACAAACGGTTAGCTCAAAAGAAGCAAAATAGTTCGCACTATTTCTTCATTGTGTACTACTTTCGCTGGAACACTAAGGACCACACTCGATTTACTGGAATGAAACCAGAGCACGTGCCGCGACGGTGAAACAGTGGGGTGTTCTTTGTTAAAACTAGCCCAGAGACATAATATTGGTACAGTTTATTAAAATTGTTTATGCAAATACAGAAAAGCTAAGCATATAATTACCCAGTGATGGGGTATTTGTGTCTATCAGTTCGTTATGAAGCTTGTTTTTGCAAGCAGTTGGGATTCAAGAATGAGTCTTTGGAATTGTTACTACAATAAACATAAAGGTGGAAGTGACTGGATAAATGGGGCGTATGGGATTTTAAACCAGTGTTTTTAAAACAATGATGTAGCCTGATAGCGATTGCTTTGTTAGAAACATGGCGGATGTTTCATTGATGAAATAGCGGACAGTGCAGATCCTTGTCATACTGTGCGGGTGCACATATTGACCTGGATCTACACTGGTCGCAAACCCCATAAGCTTCATTTCATGTGAGATATATCATATATCATGACACATATTTAAGGAGAGGAACTCTATAAGATAGAAATATTTCGTTCCAATCATCTTTACACTGCTTGCATACCGAAACATTATGTAATTACTATTTAATAAAATATGTTTATACCAAAGGTATTTACCCACTCAGTAGGCACAAAATGTTCTTTATATCTAATACATTATCTGAGACATTTTCTTGCAAAATAAGCATTCATTCACCAATAATCACCATTACCCCACGTAGTGATTGGCATTATTATATATTTTATGCTAGACGCAACTTTTCCACACTGATATCAGGGGCGATAACCGCTTCCTTAAAATGTTAACGGATATTACTATTTATTCTGTCTTTATTGTTTGATGTACAATGATCATACATTATAATCTTTCGAAACTATTATGACGCATTTAATTAGTATAAATAATTAAAAAATATCATACCTCATTTGCATATGTAAGTAGCCTGATACCACCTGATTATCAGTAAAATAAATATTACTAAATAGAGAATATTAGTATAGTGTCATGAACGTGAATAAATATCTGTCGAGGCTGAGAAATCAGGATGGGCGAGGCTTGCCGAGCACATCCTGATTTCGAGCCGAGTCAGATATTTATTCACGTTCATGACACTATAATAATATTCTATTTATCCCGTTAACCACATCAAAGTTGTTCAAATGTCTCTAAAAATGCATTTGTGGCCTCATAAGTTTGTCTTCTGAAGCGACAAGATTATCGTGTTACGTCATTCACATAATGACGTAACGTCATACATAATGACGTATCTACTAGACGTGAACGAGAAAAAATACACGTACCTGCTTTTCACGTCTAGTAGCGACATAGTTCACGGGATAAATGATAATATCTGTATAGCAGGCACTCGTAATTTTTAGAACTGGTGGAATAGTGACACAAGTATACACATATATATAGTTAATTCCATAGTTTGTGGGAACGTACCTTCAATATCGTTGTACTGGTTATTCGCAATATAGTGGAACCTCTCCAAACCGGACACCCTGTGAAGTAGTGTCCTGTTTGGAGATGTTGCACTATAATTCCAGCACAAACATATTTACACAATTCCCTAACATTTGATTGGCCCGTAGCAAGTCTCTGTCCAAAATTTATATCCCAGTAAACTCCCACGCCGAACTACTTTGCGTAACCGTGAGGCACAGTGAAAATAATTCTTAAGAAAACGGAAAATAAACACATTTTCTTGATGAATTTATTTCAAATGCTGGAATTATAAGGAATGGATGGCCTTTTTGTGCAATTTATCGGGGATATAAACTTGGAAAAGTCGCGAGAATACTGGACGAGGCCTTAAAAAAATTACAATTTTCGAAAATTGTAATTTTTTATCGCTTCTTCCAGTATTCCAAGTTTATACCCCGATAAATTCCACAAAAAGACCATTCATTCCTATAGTAAATCAGACATGTGAGCACTTCATGACACATTCTAGAGGTAAACAAACATGAGCATGTATTGTAATGAGGGACATATAACAGAGAAACACATCTAAGGTAAACATCTATATTTTCCCGAGTGTTCGGTTTAGAGGTTCCAATGCGACACATGTATTTGGTTGTTTTTGTTGGTGTTTAACGGCCTATCAAAAGCTAAGGTCATTTAAGGCCGGATCAATGGGTTTAGTACTAAATCCCATATATTACCTGTACAAGTATATGTACATGTTCAAGTACATGTACAAATGGGGGTAAAATCCCAAAATCAGAACTGAATATTTACAATAAAAAAACTATTTATTCAGCCTTGAAATCAGAATAATCCTGATCTGATTCCAGGTCCTCGCCACACCAGAATCACTTGGCCCCCTCCCAAAAGCAGTAGGATCAGTAATACTCTTGCTACTTTTATAATGGGCAATAACCCAATTTAACCCCCAGGTAACAAAAGAGCCAACGATAAAAACGTACCGGAGGGCCAAACCAGGCAAATTATGATTCCTATAAGGAGGAACCCCTACCGTTAACTTACGCCGTCGCGTTCTCCCTACCAACCACCTACCATGAATTAGTATCGCACATTTGCTAAACAAATGGTGTCTGAATATTTAGGATAACTATGGTAATAACAAGAGAGTGAGAGACTGGTGTCAAATAACAACAAATACAAATAATAACAAACGTGAATACTACATATGAATATCGGCATGTTGTATCAGAACTATTTCAGTTGCAATACGAGACACGCCATATAATTTTGTACTTAAGAAAATGTGCGATTGTATATCATGAAAAATATTTACAAAATTTACAATATCTTCCTAGATTCCGTCGATCTTTGACGAACTGTAAAGAGCAAATGCGGAATGCTATAAATGGATCAACGAATGATAGGGTCATGTGACGTATGAATACGTGACAGGTAGTAAAATGAACATTCTCTCAATATCGCGTCCATAATGTTCTAATAGAAGTTCTCGTTGTTTTCCAAGTTCTGTAACCTATTTATAACACTATAGGAATGAATGGCCTTTTTGTGGAATTTATCGGGTATAAACTTGGAAAAGTCGCGGGAATACTGGACGAAGGCCGGAAGGCCTCGTCCAGTATTCCCGCGACTTTTCCAAGTTTATATCCCCGATAAATTGCACAAAAAGGCCATTCATTCCTTATAATTCCAGCATTTGAAATAAATTCATCAAGAAAATGTGTTTATTTCCCGTTTTCTTAAGAATTATTTTCACTGCGCCTCACGGTTACGCAAAGTAGTTCGGCGTGGGAGTTTACTGGGATATAAATTTTGGACAGAGACTTGCTACGTGCCAATCAAATGTTAGGGAATTGTGTAAATATGTTTGTGCTGGAATTATTGGTCTATACGATTCAAAATCGATCCCATTACATCCACGGAGCAAGTATATTACATAAACGTTAGTTATGTATCCTCAATAACAAGCCCCACTGGGAGGTACAGAACAGAACAGAACAGAACATATCTTTATTTTGCAAATCTCAGACCGCAACATTCGGTAAATTAGTACATATTGATTTTCATGGCAAAAGCAATCAAAATGGCGACAGGGTGTCTGCTACACTAGTCAGGTGACATGTATTGCAAATAATTGCATTCATGTGTCTCATTTTAAAAAGCCGATAGTACACAATGATGGAAAACGACATGATAAAGCCTTAAAGTAATACAAAAATGCAAATAAAATGATTAAGTCCCAATGGGCGGGAGAAACTTCCATATGAGGCCTTACCCTATATGGATGCATAAGTTGTGTTTATCATACAAGTATTGAATTAATCAAGTAGCACAGACAATTTTGTTGAATACAAAAAAAAGCTTTCGAAATCTGTGTCACTTATCAGCGTAACATAATTTTGACAGACATTTTTATGAACAATAATTATAATTGCTAACTATCGATATCAATATTCGAAATAAATGTACATTATATTGCAGCAGACTTGTATGTATGTATACTGTACTTGAAAAGTATAGATGAATGTGTTACACCAGTTTATACAAATGGAAATGACAGTGGCATGGCCCAGCTGTCCTCGATCTCTACATGTATATATGCAGAGAAGGAGACTGGGTTAGCTTCAATTGTTATTGTCATCTTTTGACGCCCTCACGTTGAAGCCGAAATTCGAAAGCACGCGAGCGAGTCGTATGTATACAATGTTTTAATATATATTTACGTTTTTACATGTAGTTATCATGACTCTTAATATATAGTATGCATGACATGTTTCAATCTACATCAGAGACATAGACTAACTTAAAATTATTGATGTACATATCGTGCTGCCTGAATGACAACATGGTCAAATGTGCATCTTCAAACATTTGTGAATTTCACGATTGCAGACTGCAAACACACCTATGAATATCGGGTGATTATGCTATGCTATCGATCGACATATCACTTTAATCAAATAATAATGATAACAAACACTGTAAATCCTCATGAGGCGGTTCGCCGTGAGCTGTCCCACCTGGGTCTGCAGTGTTTGCACACGATTGTTTTATGATGTGTATGGATGAGAATCTTAATAACATGTGCATGTAAGCATTACTATGAATAAAGTAATACATTTAGTGTTGGTATATACTGTTCATTTCTACTCCATGAAATATTTTATCTACTACATACATGAACTTAGACCACTGCCAAGCAATATAGTCCAATCATATTGGAGTATTTCGTCCGTATATATCCCATATACAGACGAAATGATCCTATCTATTAAACGTGCAGGCACGTGAAGCACACCTCAAGCGACCGAACCCAATTTTGACGCTGAAATTTGAGAAAGTCATCTTTATCGCCATACGTAATGTGTGTAACATAATTTTTATTCATTTTCATAATTAGAGTAAATGAGCTCGAAAGTCGTCCATTTTTTTAATTTTCATTCCAGTGAAATTACCACCAACTTTTCGAGCACATTTACTCCAAATATAAAAATGAATCACATTTATTTTACACAAATAACGTATGGCGATAAACATGGTTTTCTCAAATGTCGGCGTCTGTTCTCCTCGTACCGATATATGTGACGCGTCATGACAAATCGTGCCCAATTGGGGCTGCGATCAGCGTAGCCCCAGATCAGCCTGCTCATCTGCACAGTCTGATCATGGTCTACGCTGTTCGCTGTTCGTCATAGGAACATTCATAGTGCTTTTAATAATTGCGCACATGTTCTCATGACGCGCCACATATGTGAAGCGTCACGACAAAAATGTGCCTAGAAAGGATGCGACCAGTGTAGCCCCCATCAGCCCGACCATACGCATAGTCTGATCAGGGACTACACTGTTCGTGGACATTTCACATAATATGTCAGTGACGCGCTTTTGCGACGTTAAAATGGGCGGGACAGAATAAGATGAAAATAGAAAAATAAGTCAATTAACAGTTTTATTGAAGTATGTCTTCCATGCCGCCAATTCAATTTTTACCTTCCAATTTGTATCAACGTATTTGGCCCAACGTATCCATAGCACACTATATAGAAGTACACAGTAAACTGTGGCGCACATGTGTAATGAATGATTGTGGAGAGTGTACAATGTACATGTAGCATTGAGTTGCACGGGGAAGTCTGACGTATGGAGTACTCAGTGCGTAGCTGGTGCATTTTGGCATGTCGAGACCGGGTCATTTTCACTATGCGGTGTATGACTAAAACGTCCAATTTCAATGAACGTGTGCTGACCAATTCGACTACATTACTTCCATTTGCTTCAAATGAAAAATATTACGTTCATACATGTATGTATTATCTGTGACGCTTCCAATTGTCGTGAAATGGAATACATTTCCGTTTTGTATACCCAAAATAAAATAGTTAGATACGCACCTGAAAGTCACGTGGTCTAAGTCAGATAGACACTTCGTGGAGTTGGACACGAGATATATCACTCGACCTATCCAACTCCACTCAGTGTCTATCCTATACGTATACTGAATAGTTATTCATCCTTACGTAAATACAGACATTATTTCTTTGACAAATAGGCTTAACCTTTTCAACCAAATTGCGAAAGTGATATTTAGAAGTTCTTTAAATTTTAATATATTCGTACGTTAAAGAAATATTTCGCGATATACTTTTTTCGACTTTCGGAAAAGAACGGGCAAGTAAGTAGATAGTGGAATTCATCTCCTATATCTCACGAGTTACACAAAAGGCATTTTCGTTCCGATGTATCCTGACCAGACCACCGACCTGTCTCTATAGGTAGTTTGTGGTTACTTGTTCGAAATTTAACTAAATTTATGTATAAAGATTTAGGCAAAATTCTGAAGTACTCTTCAAATTGTACGGTTTCTTTAAATATATTATACGTTTTCCCCTTACTTGAAGCTGACACTTTCTCATTCCATGATTGTTTAAATTGATCTACAAGTGTTAATTTTATACTTTTAATGTTAACGGATGTATTGCTATTAATCAGTCCAGTGTTTCCTGTTTCATTTAATATGTTTTTAATATAGTGCAGCCATTTGCAATTAAAATTATCTAGACTCGAAATGTGCTCGCACATCATATATGATAGCTTATATTGTTTACCGGATATTATTCTGTTCCAAAATCCTAACATTTTTGTTTTAACTATAATCTCCAGTGGATACCGTCCTAGTTCAGCATAGAGCATATATAGCGGGGTATATATATATATATTCTTTATTTCCTCCATATTGGAGAGTTCTTATTTACAACATGGAAAATTGCATAGACATATAAAGTTATAAACATCCAACATAATTACAATGTGAATGGAAGGGTAACGCATATCGAATTTCACATCAATGCCAGTAGACATTAGTCCTAAAATATGACGGGCGGTTACCCTAATTCAATCAACGTATATACATGACATGTTATTAAAGAATGTTACAAAGTATCACCGTTATCAATCGGCTACGAACAGACTCTCTGTACAAATGTTGCATACAGACGCCATCAACAATACGTGTACCCATGTGAATGTGTTCGCCGCATTATCCACCCACCCTTACATCCCACCCCTCCCCCACCTACGATCACGACACATTGTTGATAGCTACTGGGAGCAACATTATACTGGCAACGACATATCTGACACAGATCATGTTCCTGTGTACATGATCCACATACAATGTAGACCATGTACGCACAATTTATGTACGTCATCGGTTTCCGTGCCGAATAACTCCTCGGGCATGGTTGATACGCACGACAACAGAAAGTTAGTTCTGGCTTCTGTATTAAGAACCGCCATTTGATCTGCAATTACGGGGAATCTACGATTCATCTCCAGTATCATTGTATTTCTGAGATACCCTGTATAAGGGCACTCATTTATACAGTGGTCAACAACGTCTACGTCCAACATGCAACATTTACTACATGTAGCTGTTTCGTCTATTCTGGCTATCATTTGTATTAGTGACTTGCAATGTTCTTTGTACAGCACATTGCGGCGACTGAACTCATACAGCGGATGTGGGGTTATGAGTGGGTGCAATGTTTTGAACCTATCACATGATATGGCGTCAGTGCGCTCGCTCCACGAGACATACTCTGTTGTGTTTACAGCGGACCGGACTATTCGCTTCCATGCATCCTTTTCTTGGAAAAGAGCCATGCATAACGAATGTGTCCATATGGTGTTTTAGATCATACTTATTCAGTACGTTTACAATATCTGGGATAAATCCCATTATAGAATTTGAGTTCATATTGTAGCAAACAATGCGACGGAGGAATACGTCCCTAGTGGCACAATGGTTTTGAAGCCTGCACATTTGCCCCAAAAATGTCAGTTTTCTCATATTGATTTCTGATTCCAGGCAATGTATACCCAATAAGCTTTGAGCTATCACTGTTCTAGTTCGCACTGGTAGACCCTGCATTAGCTTCACGCAAAACCTATGGGCACGTTCAAGGGAGAGAAGTTGACACGGTTTCAGACCGTTCCAGAATCTGCACCGTATAGAGCTCTAGGAAGCACTACTGACGAGTATAGTTTTGTTACAAGTTAGCGCGTTTATGCCATGTTCTGCGACGAATCCGGATTTTATTAGTCCAAGGAATGTCCCTTTCATCTTATTACATGATTCAGTAACAGTGTCTTTCAGTGTCATATACTTATCACAAATATTGCCTAAATGTGTACCTTTCCGATTCTTTTACATCATGAGGACCGAGTTTCCATGTTCTATTTGCATTTGTATAATGTCGTTTTGTCTCATTGAATACAATGACGGCGCACTTGGTCGGGTTATATTCATATCGCCATTTACAGGAATACTTGTAGCACTCACTTATCATCGTATCGAGGCCGTGTTTAGATAACGAAACAAGAACCATATCGTCCGCCACTGTTGGACAACACACAGGTGTTCCACATATCTGCAATCCATCATTGGCTCTGACAAGTAGGAGTAATAATTGGTCAATATAGCAGAGATATGTAAAAGGGGAGATTACTCCTCCTTGTCTGGAGCCCTGATGTACCGCAAACCAACTTGATGTATGCCCCTTGTATTGTACACAACTTTTCATATCACTGTGCATGTTCGCGATTATTCTCCAGAGTTTACCTTTCACTCCCATGGCATCCAATTTATACATAAGACCATCATGCCATGTCCGATCAAATGCTTTCTGACGTCTATCACACACATACAGTTCACTATGTGCTTCTCGCGCATATGATATGCATTCGCGGAGTAGGTAAGCTGTCATATTGCACCCCAAGTTCCTTTGGTAAACCGCCCTGCAATGAACAGATCGGTGACGTCAGTGCAGATTCGGCTTTATCCAATAGTATGCGCTCGAACACTTTCAGTATACATGAAGATAATGTTATGGCCCTGAAGTTGTCGGGGTCGTCCTTCCGCTTGTTGCCTCCCTTGTGTAGAGTAATTATCATACCTTGTTTCATTGTTTCTGGAATATGCCCCGTATTGTACATCAGTGTATATAGTCTTGCCACGGTTTTATGCAGTATTTCACTACCATACATTAGGTGCTCGTAGTAGATGCCGTCTCTACCACAGGCCTTCCCGGTTTTACAATGTTGTTGTGCTATACATTTCTTTTGTTATCATAAATGTGTCTGTGCCAAACTCTTGTTGTTTCATCACATTCACTGCTAACGAAAGTTTGTCTTTAAATTCGTTGTCGAAGTGTGCGCGTTCAGATTTAGCATATAAGTTCGAAAAGTACACACCCCACTGTTCGGAAATGTCTTCGGGGTCCCTATAGACGGTGCCATTAAATTTCATTTCACTTCCAGGAGTATTTGATCGTGCACTTCTCCTAAAATTAACCTGCTTCCAGAAAAATGCATCATCTATTCCTGCCGCAGTGTCTATATCGTCGTTTAGCTTTTGTAGGTACTCGTTTGATAGTTTTCTATGTAATTCTCCTAAATGTTTGTTTTGCGGATTTATAGGCTACATATGCTTCGCAGCCGGCATGCCTCAGCCTCCCCTTACATATCCATTCAGTCCGTTTCTGCTTCATAAACACATGTAGGGAGCGGATTTCGTCATTCCAATAGGGTTTCAAGTACGGTTTATAGCAAGATTTTGGAAACAATTTGTCGGATATAAGCGTAACACATTCGATTATGTACATGTATAAGTAGTCAATCGACGCGTGCATGTCCATGGCCTCAATCCAAGACAAGTCCGTCAGCATCTCGTCGAGGTATAGTCCATACATTTGTTTCACATCAGCTGAGACGCTGCGCCACATTTAATGGGACGTCTCGTTTCATTGGTGTCTAAACTTGCAGTTTGGCACGGCAACACAAATCTACATAACACAGGCCTGTGACGCGAAACGTTCAGCTCATTGTCATCACTTATTTCACATGAAATAATTCTCTCAACACTTTCAACTGGGAACAGTATATGGTCTATGTTCGATTCATATTCACCAGAGTATGTCACAAAAGTAGAGCGAGCACCCTTACATAACGGAAGTGTATTTTTATAGAACACAATTTGTTTGTGCTTATCGAAAAATGTTTTCACATATCTACTTCTGGAATCACACGGTTTACTGAACTGCCAGCCATTCATGTGCGCATTGCAGTCACTCATCACAATGACTATACCTTCATGCATATACATGCTGATAGTTTCATGCACAATGTCGTAAAATTCTTTAAATTTCTCGATCCTGTGGTTTCGACATGGTGCATAAATCTGCAGCAAGTATATGAAACTATTTTTACTGACCCGTATTTGAATGCCACATATTCGGTCATGCTCAATATGAAGACATGTGACAGCCTGACTAAGATGTCTACGCCAAATAATGGCGACACCTCCCTTTCCGACTCTCCTTTCGCCAGACAATAGATCGAAATCAGATATGCCGAAACCTTCATAATCAGCATGTATTGCATTTAAGAAGTGCAAATCTTTTTCAAACAACCAATGTTCAGAAAATACCACACACATCAATACGTTGCCACTTGTAAGATATTTCCTAAATACACTGCACTCGATCATAATGGCCTGTGGCATTCCACGTCATTATACTCATTCTATCCATTGGTTGGCGTAAGCAGCGTCGGAAGGTGATGAATCGCACCAATTCTCCTGTACAAATTGGTTACCATGGTAACCATCGTTATATGAGACTGAATCATGATACATGTCGTTTGTACTATCATTTGTTCTATTACGCGAGTTATAGCCCCTGGATCGCTCAGGCCGATCGGTGCTGCTCATGATTTTGACCGTGAGACCCATAAGCGGCATTTCACGTCTCTCGGCAAAAATCCAGGCGCTAATACACGCATGCAATGCCCATCCGCCTCTGCATCCATCTTAACTATCACTCGTCCACTTCGTCTCGCTATGAAGACATTTACATGCTTTACGGTAACTACCCTACGTGTAGCATATCTGGTGATTTTATCTACCGTTATAGAGGGCTTAAATCCCCCAACAAAGAAGCCCTTTGCCCTGTGGCGCACATGCTCGGTGAAGTCTCCATCACCGTCATCATCGCCCAAGTTACCACACGTGATATTGTTCGTTGGCCCATACGCCCCCGCCCCGCCCGCATTACTAGGATATTTGACGTTGACGTCACTGACGTGCACCAGTATATTACGACCATTATCATAAGCAGGCTGTATACCAATATCAGTGCAATAATTAGAATAAACCCTGCTTAATGTGACAGAGTGGGTGGTGATTGGCTCACTGGTAGTGTCAGTCTTCGATGTATCAAGTGAGGAAGCATTTTGTAACGTTTTCTGCACATTTACGTCATTGAATATGTCTTTAAATGTAACGTTTCTACTATTAGTAGCCTGCTGCGATGGTATAGGTAGCCTCGCAAACTTGTTTGAAACTTCACATTTGTAGAGTATACCACTACCATCATCCGGAACTCCCATCGTACCGACGTCACCGACGTCGGCGACGTCACCAGACATGTGCATTACGCCGGTACGCACATGGCTATTTAATTCTGAGCGGTGCACTAATGGATTTCCATAATCCCCTGTGGCGAGTAGATCGCTGCTCGGCAATGTAAATTGGTTGGCATTATACATATTATCAGTGCATATCAATTCGACTGGGGTATTCACATCGGGTGTATTCGGAGGTCGGTCCACATTATGGCCGGGGGATATACATGCTGTAACACTATTACTGTTTTGTATTGGACATATTCCGAATTCATCACAGGGATTGGACACGGAATGCTATCAATGGTGAAGTACTCGCCTCAGGGGATTCACTACTTATTACAGTACAGTTACCGCTATTGTTGTCGGTACGGGTATCACATTGTGATTGTGTTTGTAGTGGATTACTGTTACCGACTGACAGCTTAGTTTCCAATTTTGAAACTCTCTTCTCGATGCGCGACAAATTAGTCAGTTTATCTTTAATAGATAACGCTTCCATGTCCGTCAAATCTGCTGCCGACCGTACTTCTGTCGTAGCTGCTTCATGTCATTCCGTACACCGGACACGCCGTTCGAGTGTTCGCCACTGAGCCGATCTACTGAGCGTGATACGGCGTGTAGATCGCGCTTGATGGTTTCAATGGACTCCATTTTAATCTTAGCGATGTCACATTTCATCGAATGTAGTTGTTCTTTCAGACTAGATTTCAAAAACAAGTTTTCCTGCTTCAAGAAAAGTACATCGGCCTGAAGCCCCGCCATGGATTCCTTCAGCAGTACAACACTGGCCGCGAGTGCCGGCTCGCGGTGGCTACATTGTTTGCAGCCGTATAATCGGTCGACCGTTCCGATCTGGATTCACTCTTACATTTCGGTTTGGTGAAGCTGACACAATCCTTCAAATCGTCCACTGCAGCCCCTTCTAGTACAGACACAAGTACATGTACATCTCGGCTCAGCTTCAACGCGATACTATCGCCGCTGCGTGTTTTCTTCCGCTTTTTCAGTTCCGCCGTTCGCAAATACGGTGGAAAAGTGTCAAGTAATTTCACTTCGTTGAAAACACGGCACCTCATCTCTTCTAGCTGTACTTCGCACCCAGATGTGTCCGAAATTATCCTGTTTACAAACAAGTCACGCGGCATGTCTCTAAACATGCCAATAATAAACTGCACGGCTGGACACGCTGATTTCGGCTCCAATGTATCGAACACCGATTCCACGTCACCATGGTTACTGACGGCGGCATCATCGTTTGAGTGCACCTGTTTCAGAAATGTGATGTCGTCATCATCAGCCGTCTCACAGTTAGAGTTCGCTGGCACTAAGCTGGTTAGCACATATGGTTCATCAGAGGCCATTTTCGCTTTGTTGTATACATACATGTACACACAGCATACGATTATGCGTAAATATCATACGCCCGAGGCATTGTCCAGTATTATTGTATCAATGTTATGTCAATGGCTTATGATACGTGACGTCACGATGACAAGATGGCGATTGTCAATACATGTATAGCGAACAAAGGATTTCACAAACTTGACTCACATAGTATCAGCGTGAGCTGAAGATACAACATCCACGTCCATATAATCATCATCCGCACTATACTTGTCCATTATATACACTTTACATCCACGAATAACACGATATAACCTTTATATCTGTTTATTTCGGCGAAAATTTGTCTCCGAAAAATCAAAACACCTCCATTTTCCACGCATGCGCAAAAGCCAGAATGCACCCTTTCGATTAAGTCCAAGTTTTCAAAACCCCAAATTTCGCATCCATATGCTAGGATTGGTCCCACAGTATGGTCAAACAGTTTCAATTGTAGGTCAATTGGTAAATCAATATTGTTTATGCGAGTATATAGTAAGTACTTAGCTTTCTTGGCCTGTTCAACTACATGTTCAACTACATGTGTGTCCAGTTTCGAGACGCTGCAGAGCTCCAGATAAGGTGCGTATTGACGTATTTTACGCACTTATTTTAGAAGAATAGCATTGATTATCAAAAGTGCGAGTACAAAATACTCACAGCGATGCGAAAATACGCATTGATTTTCAAATTGAGTAGTGAAAATACTGTAATAAAGTTGAAAACTTACTTAGTTGAGCTGCAAAAAGCAAACAAGGTTTACTTTTTGCAGCTCAAATAAGTGAATGTTTTATTTATTTTTTGTTCCGCCGTTACTTAATAAGGAATACAATCAATAATACATTTGTAAAAGTAAAATACGCATTGAATTTGAAATCTGGGTGTATAATATTCTTTAGAGACAAAACATATCTGTAGCCCTGAGAGACCCCACTGTAAATCAAGCATGAGAGCCATTTGTGACACGTTTTAGTATTCACAATCATGAACAGTCATATAATTGAGCGTTATGGTCACATATTTTAGTCATTTGCAACATGGAACAGTCTTATGATTAAGCGTTCTGTCACACTTTAGTCATTTGCAACCTGCAACAGTTTTATAATTGAGCGTTCTGTCACACATGTTATAATTTGCAACCTGCAACAGTCTTATAAATGAGCGTTTTGTGACACATTTTAGTAATTTTCAATCTGGAACAGTCTTATAATTGAGCGTTCTGTGACACATTTTAGTCATTTGCAATCTGGAACAGTCAAATAATTGAGACCTATGTTACACATTTAGTTATTTGAAACCCGGAACAGTCTTATAATTGAGCTTTCTGTGACACGTTTTAGTCACTTGCAACCGGGAACAGTCTTATTATTGAGCGTTCTGTTACACATTTTAGTCATTCGCAATCTGGAACAGACTTATAATTGAGCTTTCTGTCACACATTTTAGTTATTTGCAATCTGGGACGGTCTTATAATTAAGCGTTCTGTGACACATTTTAGTCATTTGCAATCTGGAACAGTCTTATAATTGAGCACTCTGTGACACATTTTAGTCATTTGCATCATGCATTCTTATAATTGAGCGCTCTGTGACACATTTTAGTCATTTGACCATGCTGATGCAGTCTTATAACTGAGACCTATATTACACATTTAGTAAGTTTCAACCAAGAACAGTTTTATAAATATATCTACAGTACATAACACGTCAAAATTAAAGAGATTTTCTGACAGATTTTCCAAAATGCCAACGTTAGACAAATCCCACTGTATGATACAGTGAAACCTCTCTAAACCAGACACCTGGAAGGTCCCCAGGGTGTCTGGCTTAGACAGGTTTCATTGTAGATCAGGCATTTGATTAGTCTGAACCAAAGTTGTGTGCTATGCGATGTGATGTTCCACTGTAGTTAACCCTTCCTACGCTGTTGACGGAAATTGCCGTCTGCTGTTTTTCATTTTTGCTTTAATTATTAACAAAAATATGGTTTTGACAGCACATGAGAATCGTCTCCGCTGGAGACGATTCTCATGTGGTGTCAAAACCAGGTTTTTGTCGAGAAATATTGAAAATAAAACATTTCCAGCAGACGACAACATTTAATTCAGCGTAGTAAGGGTTAACACATTTCTGTTAAGATGTTCACCAATCAGAGTCGGCTGGCTTAGGGTGTGGGGGTAACACATTAACACTGCCTTTATTCTTGGTGTTGGGCTCCGTGCGTCTTGTCGGGGCTTCTTCTCTCCTGTTTGTTGTTGCAATGGTCACCGACTTCTTCTTTATCGCCAAAAGTAAATAAACAAACACGACATCTGTAATCATTTCAAGGTGATATACAATTCCATCTGATTTACATAAATTTGCATAATTGAACGGGTCAAGTGAAAGAAGGGGGCTAACTGCATGAAGGATTCACTAAACTTCGTACGATACAAATGTTCGTAAGTGCAAATTTAGGATCGTCTGTAAATTTGAATTGATGGATTTACATTTATTGAGCACAGCTCAATAAATGCAAATACAATAATTGTTTACAAGAAAAGATTGTAAATGTGAACTTTACAGACTATCATAAGTTTGCACTTGCGAACATTTTAGTTGTATGAAGTTTAGGGAAACGACCCCCTAGGGCCCGTTTCACTAAACTTCGTACGACTAAAATGTTTGCAAAAGCAATTATTGGATCGTCTGGAAATATTCAGATCGTTAATAAAACTTGGAGATATCCAATACGTGTCGATGAGGAAACTCCATTGACTATTTTCGCATGTAGTTGAAAATCAGAGAAAAATAGTTTTAATCCTAGCAATAAAAGTATTATAAATATGGCATATAATAGATTCTTGTTCCTTGTAAACACTTCATAATGAGCAAACGGGAGCTCATTCTGACAATTGCAGTAAGCTTAATGAGTCACGGTGTATATTTATTTGAAGTTTGAATTAAGGTATGTATATAAAAGCTTTAACGCAAATTTGAAAGTCATTTGACCTTGATCTTGGGCATGTGGGTCGCATGGGTGGGCTATAGAATGAAAATATAGATGATAATAAAGAATTATTTGAAGTTCGAAGCAAATCTGAGTAAGTGTTGTGGAGATATAAGGTATGTAAAAACTTTCACACAAATTTCAAAGTCATTTGACCTTGGGACACAGGGGTCACATGAGTGGGACACATAATGCCTATATGGATGATGACTGCAGAGATATAAGGTGTTTTAAAGCTTTAACGCAGATTTCGAACGGACGGACGCATGGACGGACGGACGGACGGACGGACACACGGACGTCATTGTGTCATTTCGACAAAATGTATACCAAACAAGTGTATATTGACATTAAAGATATCAAGCTCAGCTCGAAAACTGTATGAATTCGGCGAGCCTCGGAATTCCTATGTTTTTCCAAACCTCTAGTCAAATATTTGATATTAAAACACAGTAGAATTTAACTTGATATTCTTAATTTGTTAACATGACGGGTGTGTTCTATTACACCTACCGTTTGGATGTTCGCCTTGGTGAACTGTGACGGCCCGGGATTCGGGGCTTCATCGTCCACCTTATTTTTACAACAACCCCGGCTACCCTTAACATTCCAGAGAATGATTGTTGTGAACAAGGTAAAGACGATACCCGCGCCCACAACAACGATGGCCAAGACAGCATATTCACCCAGCCCCGTCACCGCCACATCTAGGGTCGTACACCCCGCCTGTAACAACAATGTCATATAGCATACTGACCCAGCCCCTTCACCTTGCCAACCGCCACATCTAGGATCGTACACCCCGCCTGTAACAACAATGTCATATAGCATATTGACCAGGCCCCGTCACCTTGTCCACCGCCACATCTAGGATTGTACACCCCGCCTGTAACAACAATGTCATATAGCATACTGACCCGGCCCCGTCACCTTGCCTACCGCCACATCTAGGATGATACACCCCATATGTAACAACACTGTCATATAGCATACTGACCAAGCCCCGTAACATTGCCGACCGCCACATCCAGGATCGTACACACCGCCTGTAACAACAATGTCATATAGCATACTGACCCAGCCCCTTCACCTTGCCAACCGCCACATCTAGGATCGTACACCCCGCCTGTAACAACAATGTCATATAGCATATTGACCAGGCCCCGTCACCTTGTCCACCGCCACATCTAGGATTGTCACACCCGCCTGTAACAACAAATGTCATATAGCTACATACTGACCCGGCCCCGTCACCTTGCCGACCGCCACATCTAGGATGATACACCCCATATGTAACAACACTGTCATATAGCATACTGACCAAGCCCCGTAACATTGCCGACCGCCACATCCAGGATCGTACACACCGCCTGTAACAACAATGTCATATAGCATACTGACCAAGCCCCGTCACCTTGTCGACCGCCACATCTAGGATCGTACACCCCGCCTGTAACAACAATTTCATATAGCATACTGACCAAGCCCCGTCACCTTGTCCACCGCCACATCTAGGATTGTACACCCCGCCTGTAACAACAATGTCATATAGCATACTGACCAAGCCCCGTCACCTTGTCCACCGCCACATCTAGGATTGTACACCCCGCCTGTAACAACAATGTCATACAGCATGCTGATCAAGCCCCGTCACCTTGTCGACCGCCACATCTAGGATCGTACACCCCTCCTGTAACAACAATTTCATATAGCATACTGACCAAGCCCCGTCACCTTGTCGACCGCCACATCTAGGATCGTACACCCCGCCTGTAACAACAATGTCATATAGCATACCGACCCAGCCCCGTCACCTTGTCCACCGCCACATCTAGGATTGTACACCCCGCCTGTAACAACAATGTCATATAGCATACCGACCCAGCCTCGTCACCTTGTCCACCGCCACATCTAGGATCGTACACCCCGCCTGTAACAACAATGTCATATGCATCCGACCCAGCCCCGTCACCTTGTCACGCCACATTTTCTAGGATCGTACACCCCGCCTGTAACAACAATGTCATATAGCATACCGACCCAGCCCGTCACCTTGTCCACCGCCACATCTAGATTGTACACCCCCCGCCTTGTAACAACAATGTTCATATAGCATACGACCCAGCTCGTCACCTTTCCACCGCCACATCTAGGATCGTACACCCCGCCTGTAACAACAATGTCATATAGCATACCGACCCAGCCCCGTCACCTTGTCCACCGCCACATCTAGGATCGTACACCCCGCCTGTAACAACAATGTCATATAGCATACCGACCCAGCCCCGTCACCTTGTCGACCGCCACATCTAGGATCGTACACCCCGCCTGTAACAACAATGTCATATAGCATACCGACCCAGCCCCGTCACCTTGTCCACCGCCACATCTAGGATCGTACCACCCCCGCCTGTAACAACAATGTCATTATAGCATACAGACCCGTCCTGTCACCTTGCCGACCGCCACATCTAGGATTGTACACCCCGCTTGTAACAACAATGTCTTATTGGATTACTGACCAAGCCCGTCTCCTTGCCAGAGCCACATCTAGGATCGTTAACCCGCCTGTAAACTACATTGTCATTAGCATTACTGACAAGCCCCGTCTCCTTGCCGACCGCCACATCTAGGGATCGTACACACGCCTTGTAACAACAATGTCATATAGCATACTGACCAAGCCCCGTCACCTTGCCGACCGCACATCTAGGATCGTACACCCGGCCTGTAACAACAATGTCATATAGCATACTGACCCGGCCTCGTCACCTTGCCGACCGCCACATCTAGGGTCGTACACCCCGCCTATAACAACTGTGAGATAGGCATGAAAAGCAAGCGGCTGAAATAGCCAACAACAACAATGGCTGCCTCCTTGGGATAAGCGTGGTTGACGACCGCCGATTGTTTAACTGTTTGTCCTGTTGTATATGCGTTGTAAAACAATAAAGTATATTATACACAACATTGTCATATAGCATAAGGACCCGGCACTTCACCTTGCCGACCGCCACATCTAGGATCGTACACCCGGCCTGTAACAACAATGTCATATATTACTGACACAGCCCCGTCACCTTGCCAACCACCACATCTAGGGTCGTACACCCCGCCTGTAACAACAATGTCATATAGCATACTGAACCGGCCCAGTCACCTTGCCGACAGCCACATTTAGGGTCGTACACCCGGCCTGTAACTATAACATTGTTTGCTCTTTGCAGCTCAACTAAGTAAGTTTTCAACAGTATTACACTATTTCCACTACTCAATTTGAAAACCAATGCGTGTTTTCACATTGAGCAGCACTGTGATTATTTAGTATTCACACTTTTGATAATCAATGCGTATTCACTAAAGTAAGTGCGTAAAATACGTCAATAGCCCCTGATCTGCCGCTCTGGATTCCACAGACATATGGGCAGTCCATGATATGTGGCTGTGACTTGAGAAATGGGGCTTATGGCTTTTGCGACCAGTGTAGATTCATACCAGCCTGTGCATCCGCACAGTATGATCAATATCAGCACCGTTCGCCATTCCATCAATGAACAGCCGCGCTGATTCTAACAAGCAATATTATAGGTTGTTATCAGGCTAGATTTGTGTGCTATTTGATCGGGAACAACACTGCTCACACAATCAGCAAACCCCATTTCTCCAGTGAGAGCAACATATATATGTATAAATGAAGTAGTGTATGGTGTTATGTAGTCTTGCATTTGAATAGACTACAATACAAACATATTTGCCCAAGATCTACACTTGTTACAGCTGTCATTTATGAGCAGTGAACTCTGACGTTCCAATGGTCGGTTAACGTCACGTGACGATGACGTCAGTGTAATGACTCAACGTAAAGAAGTCTGCGTTGTGTCCATAGATAACGACGTTATATGTGGTAATTTTCGAGCATCAAGTTTATCAGACTCGGCTCGGAAACGGTAGGAATTCCTCGACAAGCCTCGGAATTCCTACGCGTTTCTTTGCATTGCCTGATAAACTTGATACCAAAGACACTTGCCTGGTATTCACTATTTCTCGGCAACATTTAATATTTACCTTGGCGGTAATATTTACCTTGGCGGCATCTTCGTCAGATTTGTCCAGGCAATGTTTCACCCCATCACACTTCAACTTGGCCGAAATGCACCTAATTATAATATACACCACTGCTTGCGTTAATCTTGCTAACATGTCAACGTTTTTGAACATCTATTGGCAATATCAACTCGCAATCAAGCAGTCTGATTGGCTGTGCCTGAGCTGTAGCACAGCTCAGTCTCAGCAAATCAAGCTGCTTACTTTCAAACACAATATTCAAGCATTATTTCAAGAAATACACTGACAAATATTGGCAAGATTAGCACAACGGTGGTGTACCAGTTTCATGGGCGAATTCAGGGGGGAGGGGGCGGACCCGGCGCACGCGCTCACCTAAAATTCGCCCAGTAAAGATTGTTTACAAGTTACAAGGCACGTTTCATGTCAAGTGCCATGTTTTCCATGCATTTTTCGGTCGTTTTCTTATTGTTTCAAAATGTAAACGTTTTCAACCAAATATCATGTCTAAACATACTGTAACAGTGTCAATATTTTTGCTCCAAAATGCGCCAGAACGCAGGAAATGCGATGTAGATTTGCAAAATTTTCCGGGTGGGAATGCCCCCGGACCCCCCTAGCGCTATCTCGACTATTTTGCAATACTTGACTATATTATCGAACGAGCTTAGCTCGTTCGATAATATAGTCAAGTATTGCAAAATAGTTACGCCCCCTCCCCCACTCTAACCCGAAATCCTGGATCCGCGCCTGAGTTTTATAAACAGGTTACCCAACGTGGAAAATAACGATTAACTTACCTTAGAGCAAATTCCGGGGCATCATTGGTGTTAGATATGGCTGAATTTATCGGTTTGACGTAACGTCATGGTTTGACGTCAGGGCCCGGTTGTTCAAAACATCAGTTAGCTTAACGGACTGTTAAATCCTTAACTGAATGGTTAAAATCTCTGTTAAAACAGAGATTTTAACCATTCAGTTAAGGATTTAACAGTCCGTTAAGCTAACGGATGTTTTGAGCAACCGGGCCCAAGTTGTTTAGTTAACTAAGCAACGTGACGTCGAACCGACACATGTTGTAAATTCTTACATACATAAAGGATGCCCCGTGAATTCCTCTAAGGGAAGTTACTTGTGATGTTCTAAGTTCGATGACCTATTTATAGCGCTGGTCTATAATGATTATTATTACCCAACTCCCTATATAGGTTCATATTAAAGAGATTTGACTATTTCCCTATTGTTTGGCGTGTCTGTGAAATGGTTTCCCGTGCCTGTGCAATAGTTCCACTAGAAACAAAAACTGCTACCTCGCTGCGATATTCTCCCCTAGATGGATATCGCGTACCTGGGCAATAGTCAAAACTATTTCACCCCGGAAATTCATGACGTTATGCTTTTTGTCGAAGATTACGTCATAAAATTCAACCTCATGCGAGCATTGTCAATATGGTCTTTATTCTTGAATTTGAGGAAATTAAAGTCAGGTAAAGTGAACATTGCAGTGATGTTATTATTTTTCAGTTCATCTGTGTATAATGTTTCTATTTTGACTAAACTTCGTACGACTAAAATGTTCGTAAGTGCAAAATTGTAATAACAGGTTTGGGTATGCACTTCGGATGCTCACATTTTTTGAATGCCGGATCAAAATGTATCCGTAGATAACATTTCGGAGGCTTTGTTATTGTAGCTACCCTGAGACGTGACCGACACACAATCGTATGTTCGGCGTACCTGTTCGTATCGCACTTGAACTCTGACCCGGTGCACGTTCCCAAGTGGAATGACGTCAGCAGCAGCGAAAATCCCTTCTTCTGATTGGTCGCGTCTGACACGAACCTCAGGTCGAGTTGATTGGTCACGGACGTATATGATGCTGCAATGTGTGATAGTTGCCAGAGCTCCAGATAAACTAAACTTCGTAAGACTAAAATGTTCGTAAGTGCAAATTTAGGATCGTCTGGAAATTGCAATTGATGGATTTACATTTATTGAGCATAGACTGCATATGCAGCCTATGCTCAATAAATTTAAATCCAATAATTGTTTACAAGAAAACTTTGTTACTGTGAAATTTACAGACTATCATAATTTTGCACTGACGAACATTTTAGTGGTACGAAGTTTAGTGAAACGGCCCCCAGAGCTCCAGATAAGATGCGTATTTGGCGTATTTTACGACTTACTTTAACAGAATACGCATTGATTCTCAAAAGTGGGAGTAAAAAATATCTAAAAAAAATATTTAAATGTAACTACTTTTTTCCTCAATAACAAAAACATCCTCCACCCACGCTCCCTGCCCCCACACAAAAATAATATATTGATGAATTTCCTCCAAGCATTGATTATTTTCTCAGTTACCTAATTTCCAAGGTCGGGTTTCGGAGCCAATTTCATTTTGTTTTCGTTTTCCGAATTCCGACCTTGCTCCTCACTCCCTAGCTCCTGTTCCGCCATGTTATATGTTGTTTTCGCAATCAAATCAATATTTGATGGAATTCAGACCAGACGGTAGTAATTTTGCCTTTCTCATTTTTTTCCGCAAATGTGTCGAAGGAGCAGGGGCCCGTTTCACTAAACTTCGTTAGACTAAAATGTTCGTAAGAGCAAATTTAGGATAGTCTGGAAAGTTCGATTTATGGATTAACATTTATTGAGCATAGGATGCATATGCAGCTGTCACAAATTGATATAACAGGCTGGACTATTCTTTTCAGTTAATCAGGTTTGTACCCCCAGGCAGGTATGCATGACAGAAAATGTGAGTAGTGCACTGTATATGTTGGCATATTGGGTGAGCGGATTAGTAGTTGATTGACTGAGTGAGATACAGGTACTTTGGTCAGTTTGGACATACCTTGTGTGGTGAAAACACTGATAGGGAATGACCAAGTTCTGGGTCCGGTCGGAATAAAAGTGTGAATTTATTATAAAATTGACAATGTGGTGAGGAGATGATACGATGTACATAGAGGGGATATCGACTTTTATCCCGTCAACACAGTGCGTATGTGCCGTGAAACACGGTGCCGTGAAACATTTTTGATATCCAGTCAATACTAGTTTTCCATTTTGCAGCCATTTGTAGGTGTTGACGGGATAAATAGAATAGTAGGTTAGTGCCGTGAATGGGAAAACATATCTGGCGCGGCACGGAAACGGGATGTGCTCGGCAGAGCCTCGCCCATCCCGTTTCCTGAGCCTTGCCAGATATTATATTTTTTCCCATTCACGGCACTAACCTACTATTCTCTATCTATTTTCCTTATTTCTGAACCAAAGTATATGTTGTGACCACTCATTTGAACCGTCTCAGCGAGACGGTTCAAATGAGTGGTCACAACATATACTTCTGATGAGAAATAAAGAAATTATTGAGCCTTGCCGGATATTTTTTCCCATTCACGGCACTAACCTACTATTCTCTATGTATTCAGACGGCTGTCGTGTGTAGAGCCGGTTTTTGTAACCCCCCGGTTTTTGTAAACCCCCAAATATTAATATTGCGATACATGAAATATAATTGCTTCAAACTTTAAATAAAATATGTTTGGGCCCGGTCCGACATTCCGAGTTCGATACTCAAGCCTTTGAGCGGTGGCCGAGTGCAAATTTAACTCTGTCGTTTTTTCCATTTTTGTATACATTATAGCCGAGTGACAGAAAATGTAATAGACTATTCACGGCATAGGGTTAACAAAAACCGGGGGTTACAAACACCGTTGACGTACTCGCCAGTTTTTGTTACCCCCGGTTTTCTATAGTGTAGAAAAAAATGGAAGTTAAATTTGCACTCGGCCACCGCCCAAAGACTTGAGATTCGAACGCGGAACGTCGGGCCGGGCCCAAACACACTTTTTTTAAAGTTTAAAGCAATCATACTTCATGTATCGCATTATTAATATTTGGGGTTACAAAAACCGGCGCGTACTTCAACTGTTTTTGCTACCCCCGGTTTTTGTTAATGGGGTTTACAAAAACCGGCTCTACAGTCGTGGTTACCACCAGTGTATGGATAGCAGAGAATATTTTGCAGTGGAGAGATCGGGCAGCTGATATGGACACACCCTTCGCAATGTGGAGTGACTGACCATTTCCAATATGGGGAAGCCAATTCAGTCGTGCTTGATCTGTGTTTATCAGTAATAGGGTGATACAGAGAGATGCAGAATCAGGATCGACTGGTGGATTACTGTTGGACTAAATCTTGTATCATTTCGTTAATTGATTTATAAACAAACTATGTTTGTGTATAGTGGTTATACTTATAGTATTGAGTTGGTATATACAACATCTGTAAAGGGTTATATAGGAAGGTATACCTCGTAGAAGAACATATGATTACCGTAATAGAGACGATTCAAGACTATAAAAACAGTGATTTATATGTTGGAAGAATTATAAGAGACAATATCATTTTTTTAGTATCAGTGACTCGGTGAATACATGTTGAAGTGTTGTTATTGTGCAATGTAATTGATAATTGCAGTGTTGATATGTGGGAAACAATGATAGAATAGAATATAATTTATTGACTTAAACTCATACAAGTTTCTCGTCATATAAACAAATACATGTATATACAAAATAGTAGATAGTATTCCAAGAGTGAACACATTTACATTAGAGATTGGCTGATTTTCTGTACTCGCGATCGAATGCTTCTTTTAAATATTTACACAAATTTAAGACCGTCCTTTCATGATATGTAGCTAATAGCGACGTAAACTTGAATACGCTTGGTCTCGACCTGTAGAATGAAGCAATATACTGCGATCTAATGTGTGTGAGAGAGGGACATATGATAATAAAATGATAGGCGTTATCGACGTCTCGTGAATCGCACATAGTGCATACTCTTTGATTGCGCTCTATGCGATTCCTACCATATCTCACTGTCTCTATCCGCAGCCCATGTGAGCCCAAACGTATTCTAGTTAGGTACTTCCTTAGCTCATGAGTGTACACAATACTTAAATAGTTCTCAAATTCATAATTCACTTTTATATATGTTTGTAGAACGTCATTACGTTATTGGCCTCAACATCTTCTCTCCACTTTTGTATGAAACAGTCTATTATACGTTGTTGTTGTTTGAATGCGCATACAAACGCACTATGGTCAATTGTTCGCTGATTTAACCAGGCAAGCATCTCCAAAACCGAATCTATATAACAAGTCTTTTAACCGTGATACCCAATTTGTTTTACCATCATCAGCTTCCCTCATAGTAGCAATATACAAGTTATGTAAGATACAATTGTCAGTCCTGATCAGCTTGCCCCAATATTTTACAATTCGTATGTATCTCTGTATATACAATGGGTAACGTGCAAGTTCCTCATAAATGCCTGCGTTGCTAGTTGACGCCTTGACCCCCCAGGACAGATTTGCAGAATTTGAGATGAATTCGTTCAAGCTCTTTTGAATTAGGGTTATTCCAAAATTAAACGTGGGGGTGGGGGTGGGGGGGGGGATGGGCGGCACCCGAATTATTTATTGATAGGTGGTGGGGTCTGCATGAAATTAAAATGTATGGGTGGTTGGGTCCACAGGAAATTCTAATTGATGCATGGTGGGGGCCAGTGAATAACAGTAATTATTTAATTATGGGCTCCAGTGAAAACCGGCAATTATTTAATTATGGGATCGAGTAAAACACGGCAATTATTTAATTGTGGGTAGTAGTATATAAGAGTCGAAATGATACCACCCCCCAATTGTGGATGCAAATTTCACACACATCCTCTTTTGAGCCAACATACACGTGGAAAAGCAGGTGAATTTTTATCTCCAAAATATGAGAAAATATGACATACGAGAATGGAAAGGTCGAGACATCCACTATTGGGACGAAGACATCCATAATTGGGACGAGAGTTAGCCACAATTGGGACGAGAGTATCCACAATTGGGGGGGTGGTACAAAACAATGATGTCGCCCAATTGAAGGGGGATTGGTAGTACAAAAGACGTTGTTTGCGCCCGATTGTGGATACTCTCGTCCCAATTGTGGATAACTCTCGTCCCAATTATGGATTCTATACGCCCCAATAGTGGATACATTGCAAAAATCGGCAAAAACATCCACAATTGTGACAAAAACATCCACAATTGTACTACCAAAAAAAATCAAAAAAAAAAGTCACCAAAATATGACAAAATATGACAAATGACAATGAGAATATCCACAATTGGACGAAGACATCCACAATTGGGACGAGAGTATCCACAATTGGGCGCAAACGTCGTCTTTTGTACTAGACGTCCCAATAGTGGATACATTGCAAAATTGCAAAACATCCACAATTGTGACGAAAACATCCACAATTGTACTACCAAAATTTAAAAAAAAAATCACCAAAATATGACCAAATATAACAAAATACAATGAGAATATCCACAATTGGGACGAAGACATCCACAATTGGGACGAGAGTATCCACAATTGGTCACGATATACACACTTGGGATTGGTAGTACAAAAGACGATGTTTTCGCCCGATAGTGGATGGGGGTTCTAGTACATTCTGCATGAGCCACAATTTTTGGAGTATTCCCCCACCCAACTCGCCACCTCGTCTCGTTTCGCCTCGGCACATCCACAATCGAACGCCCAATTGAAGATATGTTTCCCATTGGAATAGACAGACACAATGCCATACAAGGAATGCGAAACATGCGGCAAGGGTTTTCGACAAGCCCGCAAATCTTCGAAGACACATGGGTCGCAAGAACCCGTGCAGACCTCCCACGAGAGAGTGTCCCGGATGTGGAGGGAAGTTTGCCACCTACAAGACTCTCTGGCAACATCGCTCGAACAGGTGGTCCCGAGGGGGGCAGAAGATAGAACCACGGAGGGTTAGCATAAGAAGAAGGCTGCGACCAGGAAGAGGGTCCTGGTACTGGAGAGGAGGGTGGTAGAGTTGGAGAGGAGGTAGCAAGACTGCGGGATGGAAAACCTCGCGAGGGAGCGAGACACGAGAACGTCGACGACGAGATCGATTGGGCAGATCTCGATCTGTAGAGAGATTCTGCACATTTTTGCACATTTTTGCACTAGCCAGTTTGCCCCCATCTCGACCCCCAACGGCAAACAAAACACCGAAAACCTCTCCCAAGAGGCAAACAGAAATGATACACCCATTTGTGTATTTGGACACATTTGGGAAAAGTGTAGAAAAAATTCGCCTCCCAAGAGGCAAACAGAAATGATACCACCCATTTGTGTATTTGACACATTTGGGAAAGACGGGTTGGAAAAAGAAGCTCGCATCTACAAGACCTTTTCTCGCAGAGCGCGAACACAGGACTCGGCGATTTCTCGTTTTCGTGTTTCTACGGCCAGCGCTTGCTCTAGATCTGCAAGCCGAAGTTGTAGCCGCGCGTTTTCGCTGGTGGGCCATCCGGACACGAGTGTGGCCGTGCCTAGCTAGAGACCGTGCATGGGAAAAAGTCTTTCCGCAACCATCGCACAAGAAGCGCGGCGGACTACACACCCATTTTTTCGTTTCTCGTGTCGCGCCAAGTACTTTTTGGCAAAGACTCTACCACACTTTTCGCACTCCGTTTTCCCAATAGTGTTTTGTGTCTAATTGGGCGCAAAAATATTTGGAAAAGATCGAAAACCTCTCTCCAAAGGAGGTAGAAAAATGATACCACCCAATTGTCCACATTTGGACTTTTGGGAAAGTCGAAGAAAAATCGTCTCCCAAGAGCAAAACAAAATCTAGACCACACCGAAAAACAGAAAACCTCTCCCAAAGGAGGTAGAAAGACAACTCGAAAAGACAACTCGGAAATACAACTCGAAAAGACAATTCGAAAAAGACAAAGAACTTTTTTTCCAAAAAAGGCTACTCCATGTAGAACGGGTCGCTACTACCAGAGTGCTGGTGTACGGAGTCGCTAGTTTTTTCCTTCGGCGTACCGGACTGTTTTGCGGAGTGCACGAACTGGGCTCTGTGTCTGTTTTGCTCTTCCAGAGTCTACAGGCCTCTAGACCCACGAATGGGAACAGTGGTCTGCAGACCGCGTACGCCACCACCGCTACACCCAGCCACCACTTCGCATTCTCTACGGTTCTCCAGACGTCGTGCACCTCCCACCCGATTCCGTCTGGCACTCTTCTTCCTCCGGGCACTCGTCTTTCTTCGGACACTCGGAATCGGCATCGTCGAAAATTGCGTCCAACAGTCTACGTTCCAACACGTCCAACCGGTTTCTCCAAACGTCTCTCCATGTCGGACAGGTGCGTCGATTCTTCGAACGAGCTGGCGTTTCGTACATCTTGCAGTAGATCCGTGAGGAACTCGGTGGGGCCCGCAAAACCAGGCGCGGACACCCTGTGTACTACTGGGGGTAGGGTTTCTTGTTCTTCGGGGGTTTCTTCGGGTTTTGTACTACGTTCCGCATCGACATCGTCCCAGATTTTTCGAAGTCTGGCACTGCCGATCCCGTACTTCTTTTTTGTTTCGTCGGCCGTCGACTTTCCACGGGCGGAAATAATTTCTCGAATATTTTCCGGAGACAAATAGGTTTTTGGCATGTTTGCAAAATAGCTTTTCTATCTAGAGAGGGGGACATTTGTCCAACATGGAATTCCCAAATCGTTCGAAATGGTCGAAATGCTTGCTCGGGGTGCTCGGGGTGCTCGGATTGCACGCCAGATTGCTCGGGTTGCGCGCCAGGAAATCCAGTCCGCTCGGGAAGGTCGAAATGCCTGCTCGCGATTCCCAGGGGGCTCGGGTTCTCTGGGTGCCCATTGTTTGCTTCACAGGATTTCTATTTTTGCTATCCTTGTTGGCTAGAAAAGGAGAACCCGAGCCCCCTGGGAATCGCGAGCAGGCATTTCGACCTTCCCGAGCGGACTGGATTTCCTGGCGCGCAATCCGAGCAATCTGGCGCGCAATCCGAGCACCCAGAGCACCCCGAGCAAGCATTTCGACCATTTCGAACGATTTGGGAATTCCATGTTGGACAAATGTCCCCCTCTCTAGATAGAAAAGCTGTTTTGCAAACATGCCAAAAACCTATTTGTCTCCGGAAAATATTCGAGAAATTATTTCCGCCCGTGGAAAGTCGACGGCCGACGAAACAAAAAAGAAGTACGGGATCGGCAGTGCCAGACTTCGAAAAATCTGGGACGATGTCGATGCGGAACGTAGTACAAAACCCGAAGAAACCCCCGAAGAACAAGAAACCCCTACCCCCGTAGTACACAGGGTGTCCGCGCCGTGGTTTTGCGGGCCCCACCGAGTTCCCCACGGATCTACTGCAAGATGTACGAAACGCCAGCTCGTTCGAAGAATCTACGCACCTGTCCGACTTGGAGAGACGTTTGGAGAACCGGTTGGACGCGTTGGAACGTAGACTGTTGGACGCAATTTTCGACGATGCCGATTCCGAGTGTCCGAAGAAAGACGAGTGCCCGGAGGAAGAAGAGTGCCAGACGAATCCGGGTGGGAGGTGCACGACGTCTGGAGAACCGTAGAGAATGCGAAAGTGGTGGCTGGGTGTAGCGGTGGTGGCGTACGCGGTCTGCAGACCACTGTTCCCATTCGTGGGTCTAGAGGCCTGTAGACTCTGGAAAAGCAAAACAGACACCGACGCCCAGTTCGTGCACTCCGCAAAACAGTCCGGTACGCCGAAGGAAAAAACTAGCGACTCCGTACACCAGCACTCTGGTAGTAGCGACCCGTTCTAACATGGAGTAGCCTTTTTTTGGAAAAAAAGTTCTTTGTCTTTTTCGAATTGTCTTTTCGAGTTGTATTTCCGAGTTGTCTTTTCGAGTTGTCTTTCTACCTCCTTTGGGAGAGGTTTTCTGTTTTTCGGTGTGGTCTAGATTTTGTTTTGCTCTTGGGAGATGATTTTTCTTCGACTTTCCCAAAAGTCCAAATGTGGACAATTGGGTGGTATCATTTTTCTACCTCCTTTGGAGAGAGGTTTTCGATCTTTTCCAAAATATTTTTGCGCCCAATTAGACACAAAACACTATTGGGAAAACGGAGTGCGAAAAGTGTGGTAGAGTCTTTGCCAAAAAGTACAACTTGGCGAGACACGAGAAACGAAAAAATGGGTGTAGACAGCCGCGCTTCTTGTGCCATGGTTGCGGAAAGACTTTTTCCCATGCACGGTCTCTAGCTAGGCACGGCCACACCTCGTGTCCGGATGGCCCACCAAGCGAAAACGCGCGGCTACAACTTCGGATTGCAGATCTAGAGCAAGCGCTGGCCGTAGAAACACGAAAACGAGAAATCGCCGAGTCCTGTGTTCGCGCTCTGCGAGAAAAAGGTCTTGTAGATGCGAGCCTCTTTTTCCAACCCGTCTTTCCCAAATGTGTCCAAATACACAAATGGTGGTATCATTTCTGTTTGCCTCTTGGGAGGCGAATTTTTTTCTACACTTTTCCCAAATGTGTCCAAATACACAAATGGGTGGTATCATTTCTGTTTGCCTCTTGGGAGGCGAATTTTTTCTACACTTTTCCCAAAATGTGTCCAAATACACAAATGGGTGGTATCATTTCTGTTTGCCTCTTGGGAGAGGTTTTCTGGTGTTTTGTTTGCCGTTGGGGGTCGAGATGGGGGCAAACTGGCTAGTGCAAAAATGTGCAAAAATGTGCAGAATCTCTCTACAGATCGAGATCTGCCCAATCGATCTCGTTTTCCATCCCGCAGTCTAGCTACCTCCTCCTCCAACTCTACCACCCTCCTCTCCAGTACCAGGACCCTCTTCCTGGTCGCAGCCTTCTTCTTGCTACCCTCCGTGGTTCTATCTTCTGCCTCCTCGGGACACCTGTTCGAGCGATGTTGCCAGAGAGTCTCGTAGGTGGCAAACTTCCCTCCACATCCGGGACACTCTCTCGTGGGAGGTCTGCACGGGTTCTTGCGACCCATGTGTCTTCGAAGATTTGCGGGCTTGTCGAAACCCTTGCCGCATGTTTCGCATTCCTTGTATGGCATTGTGTCTGTCTATTCCAATGGGAAACATATCTTCAATTGGGCGTTCGATTGTGGATGTGCCGAGGCGAAACGAGACGAGGTGGCAAGTTGGGTGGGGGAATCCTCCAAAAAATGTGGCTCGTGCAGAATGTACTAGAACCCCCATCCACTATCGGGCGAAAACATCGTCTTCTGTACTACCAATCCCAAGTGTGTATATCGTGACCAATTGTGGATACTCTCGTCCCAATTGTGGATGTCTTCGTCCCAATTGTGGATATTCTCATTGTATTTTGTCATATTTTGTCATATTTTGGTGATTTTTTTTTTAAATTTTGGTAGTACAATTGTGGATGTTTTCGTCACAATTGTGGATGTTTTGCAATTTTGCAATGTATTCACTATTGGGACGTCTAGTACAAAAGACGACGTTTGCGCCCAATTGTGGATACTCTCGTCCCAATTGTGGATGTCTTCGTCCAATTGTGGATATTCTCATCGTCATTTGTCATATTTTGTCATATTTTGGTGACTTTTTTTTTTTTTTTTTGGTAGTACAATTGTGGATGTTAATTTTTTTTGTCACAATTGTGGATGTTTTTGCCGATTTTTGCAATGTATCCACTATTGGGACGTCTAGAATCCATAATTGGGACGAGAGTTATCCACAATTGGGACGAGAGTATCCACAATCGGGCGAAAACATCGTCTTTTGTACCAGCCCCCAATTGTGGATACTCTCGTCCCAATTGTGGCTAACTCTCGTCCCAATTATGGATGTCTTCGTCCCAATAGTGGATGTCTCGACCTTTCCATTCTCGTATGTCATATTTTCTCATATTTTGGAGATAAAAATTCACCTGCTTTTCCACGTGTATGTTGGCTCAAAAGAGGATGTGTGTGAAATTTGCATCCACAATTGGGGGGTGGTATCATTTCGACTCTTATATACTACTTAGGTTCGCAGTGTAAAACATTAATGGTGGTATCGGTAATTACCATACGTCACGTCCTGCGCGTTTTTGTCCACTCGAGCGAAAAAATACGCGCGGGAAATTGTGGGTTCGCAGTGTAAAACTGGAAACAATTAATGGTGATATCGGTAATTACCATACGTCTCGTCAGAGACATAGAATACAGAGATTGGAAGGTTCCTATTAATGCTATTTACTGTACTAAATTTCGGGTGAAATTGAGTTTTCCGCATACATTATATGCACGTACGTACGTGGAACGCAATTCGAACTAGCATGCTTTTATAAATATGTGCGTACGTACCAGAGGCGTCGAAAGTAAATTAATATTGGGGTAACGGCAGTCGACCCGAGTGTAGCGAGGGAGTGCTAGGGGGATCCAGGGGCATGTCCCCCCCCCCCTCCTGATTTTTTTTAAATTCTAGATGGCATTTCCTGCATTCTGCTGCATTTAAGAGACACCATTAGTAGGTACATGTATCTCATATATATTTTTGTAGCAAAAGCACTGGTAAAAAGCATCAGGATACGCACTACATTACACAGGGTGTTTGTTTACCCAAATCAGGATCATTTCCCGATCCCAAACTGTCCAAACCGCCCCCGTTTCGACGCCACTGCGTACATGTAGAACGCAAATCCAACACGCATGCTGTCTACACATGCATGGGCAAATCGTATTTACAAAAGCGGAAGGCGAGATCGAGATCGCAAATACGCGAGATTGTAACATAAAACAAATATACCGCCGTACCCACCCATCCACAACTAGCACATTTGCGTCATATCATTTTCGGTCTAGCTGCACACCTGATGGTGTTTACAATCATCAGTCGGTAATCCATTTGCACGTGCAAAGTGTGACTGACCTTTAGAACTCGGCGGAAACGAACATACCAAAACCACGCTATGTACTCGATCACGTCATTGAATTGACGCATTAGCTTGTGCAGTTTCACATTTGTTTGATTTCTTGATAAAAGCAAGATTTGGCAGCACATGAGAATCATCTCCTAAGTAAGACGATTCTCATATTTTGTCAAAATATGTTTTTGTAAAGAAATACCAATACATTCAGGTTTTCTTTTCACATTTGTCCGATGACTTAGTAAAACATGTGTTGGCAACACGTAAGAATCGTCTCCTTAGACGAGTCTAATATTTTGTAAAAACAAAATTGTTTTCACATTTGCTTGATTTCTTAGACCATGTAGACTGTGTAAACAATTGACAAATTCAGAAATCAACAACTTAATTTGTGTTTCTCGAGTCGGGTTTCATATGGTGGCGAGGAAATACGATCGATTACACACCGTGAAAATCTTGTTTGAACGTAAATGTCAATTGTTACGTAGGCCATTTCAGCTTACCGCGTGTTACGTCAGCTGTTATTCTAAGTACGTATGGTCGCTAGTTATGGGCATTAATACTTTCCTTCGTTTATAAGGTGGGTCAGTAATTTGTATTGATGGGTGGTGGGGTTGACATATTTTTTTTTAATGGATGGGTAGTGGGAAGGGGTGCAACGATACATCGATCGATGTATCGATATTTTTTAGCCACGATACGATACATCGATACGCCCAGACCGTATCGATACACAAACGATACATTGTTGATGAAAATAGTGTTAAATGCACTTCTGTAATGTCAGTGTTTGTATATAAGACAACAATTGACTTGTGGTAAATTGGGTGTTTTTCTGAACTGTTAGTTGTAAATTGTAATACTATACCTACCGTGACATGTCACATTACCGTCGTGGTGTATGCGTGTATATTCAGAGTAATATACCAGTTTTTTTACGCTGTCTGATTGTACAATGTTGTTTTCATAATATTCCGGAAGTTGCAGAAGCCGAATTAATAACATGCACAGTCTCATCTCCCGTCTGATTGGATAATTTGACACGCACCTGCGCATTGGCCAATGAATACACGTCCACGAATACACGCCAAAACGTCCCCAATAAAAAACGTACCCAGTTGAAAATTTGCTGGTCACAACATAGTTAATGTCCCCGGTTCTAGTCGCGGACCGGTACACATTTTTCTAACCCTGCGACACGAATAGTTATTGTTTGTATTGCTTAGAGATTCGAAGTAGTATCACCAAATAAATACATAATAATATTCTAAATAATACACAGGTCATACTAGAGCCGAAAGTTTGCGAAATATTTGGTGAAACGGGGAAGGACGTTTTGACAACTATACGTTTTGACATGGGGACGATTTGAAATGGGGACGTTTTGACTTAACAAGTTAACAACAACAACACATATTACTGAATGGTGGAAAGTAAACCAGCACAGGTTCCCGAATATGGCTGTGCTAGCCCAAATGTGCCTGGGTGTGCCAGCCACTTCGGTCCCCAGTGAACGTGTATTTTCCACCGCAGGTGACATAGTTAGTGCACAGCGAGCTGGCCTATCGAGTAAGAACGTTGATGTGTTGGTATTTCTGAAAAAGAATATGAATATCAAACTGTAATTTGGTTATGTGAGCAAGCAGTTGTAACGACTATATTTCAATAGTTTCTTTCTAGTTCAGTACACACATTTAACCTACAGGGTTGGGGCTACGGGTGGGTGGTGGTGGGGGGGGGGTATATTTGTTTTTTGTTCTGAAAATAAAAAGGTGTTTGCCGTTCACTCTGTTGTTACTGTGTATCGTTTCCGTATCGATACGTATCGTATCGTGGTCCTAGTATCGCGATACGTATCGTATCGTGGCCTTGCCGTATCGTTACAGCCCTAGTAGTGGGGCTGGCTTTTTTATTATTATTGACAGGGGTTTGTTTTTTTTTCTTCTTTCTAAATGATGGGTTTTGGGGTTCGGTAATATTTTAAATTGATGGTTGCTGGGGGTAAACCAAAATTGTTATTGATGGGTGGTAGGGTTTGAAAAAAAGTGCCCCCCCCCCCCCCCCCCACGTTTAATTCTGGAATTGCCCTTACTAAAACCCCAAATTTCACAAGCATAATTTAGCGTTGATGAGACAAAGGCGTCAAATAGCTGGCCCAGGCATTTCGGAAGAATCTTGTGTTTTCGAACATTCATCAGTAACACATTCATAGCCTTCAGACCTTTTCCACTCAGTGCCTGGTTGTTCAATACAAATGATTCAGTGTAATTAAATACCACTCCTAAGTAACTGAAATCATTCACAACTTCAATGCCCCGACCATTATATGTCCATACTTCATTAACCCTAGTCTCTAGACACTTACTGACATTTGATAATTGTAAAATGGAGTTACTGATGTACTAAATGAATCTCTATATTTCCTAGTCTTTTGCACATATTATACCTCTTGTCTATCCTAGGCCTAAAACAAAAAGTATTGTGGTGCGGGGAACGGTCCAGAAAAAGCTAGGCATTACTATTCTACTATATTTTCCATCATTTGGTAGATGTTGTCTGTTATGTAATACAAAAGAAAATTAAACGTAAGCATCCTGTGTGATATCTATATAACCCAAACTATTACATCTGATGCTCAGTAAATGTAAATTCAATAATTGTTTACAAGAACACATTGTTAATGTGAAATTTACAGGCTATCACATGTTTGCCCTTACGAACATTTTAATGGTACGAAGTTTAGTGAAACGGCCCCCAGGACCCCTTGACAGTTTCTGGGGGAAAGACGCTACTGTCTGTTCCACGTTTTGCTGCCGACTAACTTGTGGCTATTAAACACATTAAATCTAAATAATATTTAAAAGTAAGTACTTTTTAACATGGGGAGTCAATTTCCAAATTTTTGGAAATTGACTCCGAAACCTGGCGAGATAGCTTGAAAATGATGTAACTAAGAAAGCAAAAGTTAGATTTTGAAAATCGGTCCTCAAATAAAAAAAATATTTAAAAAAAATCTGTTTTTAGCTCCCATGTTAAATTCCCATAGGAAAATCGTTTTTTCGCAATAAAATCAATATTTGATGGAATTTCATCAAATAAGTTTGTTTGGTGAGGGTGACTTTTTATTATTGATAAAAAAGTGCTTACTTTTAAATATTTTTTAGATTTAATGTGTTTAATAGCCAAAAGTTCGTCGGCAGCAAAACGTAGAATAGACAGTAGATATAAAGACTATTCTCTGTTTCATGAAACCTGCCCACATTTTACGGCTCTATAAACAATGCAAACACAATCATTTTTATATTAAATTATAGCAACAAAGTTGGTCCAATATTGATTTTATTGCGAAAAAACAATTCACCCATGTAAAATCCACAGACATCTTCACAGAATGAAGATGTCCGTGGGGATTAAACATGGAGAAAGTTTTCTAATGTCAGAAATAGTGGACAGATTTTCAAAAAATAACTTTTGTTTTCTTTGTTATATCATTTCTAAGCTACTATATCACGAACTAAAAAGAAGGTTCATTCTTTAAGTTTGATAATATTAATATATTATCGGAAACAAAAAATTGTTTGCATTGTTTATAAAGCTGTACAATTTGTGCAGGTTTCGTGAAACAGACGGTAGTAAAGTTTTCATACCGGGCGCCTCGCAAATCACGTTGGTTGCAGTCGCCACGGTGGTTGTCGGAGCAGTTGTGCCAGCAGTTGTGGTCGGGGCTGCAGTTGTTGGCGCTGCGGTTGTTGGCGCTGCGGTTGTTGGAGCAGCAGTTGTACCCGCTACGGTCGTGCCCGAAGCTGTGGTTATGGCAGCAGTTGTTGTTGCATCTGATAAAGAAACTAAAGAAATCAAAATGTGGCTGTGTTTGTTTGTTTATTGGTTGTTAACGGCATATCAACAGCTAATGTCATTTAAGGTCAGGCCTACGGGTTCGATCCCGCCTGTAACTTGCCTCATTTGGGAGAAAATCCCAAAAATCAGAACGGAATATTTACATCGAAATAAATATATATTCAGCCCCTAAATTAGAATAACCTGACCTGGTGCCAGGTCCATACCACACCGAAGTCACTTGGCTCCTCCCCCTAAATGTGATAGCGTGAGTAATAATCGTATTACTCATACAAGGGGTATAGCCATATTAAACCCTCACATACAAGAGTGGAGCGCCGTGGCGTAATGGTTAGTGTGTCGGACTACTGATCCAAGGGTCGTGGGTTCGAGCCTGACTAGCGGCGTGCGTTGTGTCCTTGAGCAAGACACTTTATCCACACTGCTCCAGTTCACCAAATGGGCCAATCAAATGTTAGGGAATTGTGTAAATATTTTTGTGCTGGAATTATTCCCTCTTGCCTATCGGCGAGGAGATAAAAGATGTGGATGTTACGTTTTCACAAGTGTTACGTTTCCGTAACTACCGTACCGGGAGTATTTGAAGTGTTACGTTTCCGTAACTACCGTACTGGGAGTATTTGACGTTTCCGTAACTACCGTATCGGGAGTATTTGAAGTGTTACGTTTCCGTAACTACCGTACCGTGAGTATTTGAGTGTTACGTTTCCACAACTACCTTACCGGGTGTATTTGAATTGTTACGTTTCCGCAACTACGTACCGGAGTATTTGAAGTGTTACGTTTCCACAAGTGTTGCGTTTTCGTAACTACCGTACCGGGAGTATTTGAAGTGTTACGTTTCCACAACTACCTTACCGGGAGTATTTGAATTGTTACGTTTCCGCAACTACGTACCGGAGTATTTGAAGTGTTACGTTTCCACAAGTGTTGCGTTTTCGTAACTACCGTACCGGGAGTATTTGAAGTGTTACGTTTCCACAACTACCTTACCGGGAGTATTTGAATTGTTACGTTTCCGCAACTACGTACCGGAGTATTTGAAGTGTTACGTTTCCACAAGTGTTACGTTTCCGTAACTACCGTACCGGGAGTATTTGAAGTGTTACGTTTCCACAACTACCTTACCGGGAGTTGAATTATTTAGTTTCCGCAACTACGTACCGGAGTATTTGAAGTGTTACGTTTCCACAAGTGTTACGTTTCCGTAACTACCGCACCGTTCCACAACTACCTTACCGGGAGTATTTGAATTATTACGTTTCCGCAACTACGTTCCGGAGTATTTGAGGTGTTACGTTTCCACAAGTGTTACGTTTCCGTAACTACCGTACCGGGAGTATTTGAAGTGTTACGTTACCACAGCTATGGATAGGGAAGCGAGGCAGATTTGTAGTTGCGAACGGTAACTCTTGCAATCTACTCCCGTAGATTGCAAGAGTTACCGTTCGCAACTAGGCGAATGGCATAACACGTTCACGAAATACTGATTCCTGAGGTAGTAAAAGTTAACAGACTATTTAAGTTGTCTCTATTTATTTCACTGATACACCATCGCTTGCGCTAATTTTGCCAATATTTGTCAATGTTTTATTTCAAGATACTTTAATATAGGAATGAATGGCCTTTTTGTGGAATTTATCGGGGTATAAACTTGGAAAAGTCGCGGGAATACTGGACGAAGGCCGGAAGGCCTCGTCCAGTATTCCCGCGACTTTTCCAAGTTTATATCCCCGATAAATTCCACAAAAAAGGCCATTCATTCCTTATAATTCCAGCATTTGAAATAAATTCATCAAGAAAATGTGTTTATTTTCCGTTTTCTTAAGAATTATTTTAACTGCGCCTGACGGTTACGGAAAGTAGTTCGGCATGGAGTTTACTGGGATATAAATTCTGGACAGAGACTTGCTACGGACCAATCAAATGTTAGGGAATTGTGTAAATATTTTTGTGCTGGAATTATTACATGTATTGTGTTTGAAAAAAACCTACGGAGCCCCACATTTCGTTCCTACGAAATCACAATTCGTTCCCTCAATTTAACAATTCTTTCCCACGAATTAGTAATTCGTTCCCAAGAATTAACAATTCGTTCCCTCTATTTAACAATTCATTCCCACGAAATAACAATTCGTTCCCACGAAACGTTGACAACTGGGCAAGATTAACACCGGCGGTTATTGTTGTGAGTTAATATTGCCAATAGATGTTCAGAAACGTTGATATCTGGGCAAGATTAACGCAAGCGGTTGTGGTTGTAAGTTAATATTGCCAATGGATGTTCAGAAACGTTAGCATCTGTGCAAGATTATTAGTGTACCTGTCGTGCCAGTGGTGGGAGAGGCGGTTGTCGGGGGTGGGGTGGTGGCAGCCCCGGGGTACTCCGTGATCAGCAGTTTGTCTGAACAGAACGCCACAGGCGCCGGAAGGTCGAAGAATGGGAACTGAATCAGCACCCTGTTACCTGTGAACGGAAAACATTTATTGTTGAAATTACTATAAACTAAATACACTGGAGGCCAGATATGCCAACCCCGAAATTTCTGTCTGTAATGCAGGGCGACTTGCTTTGTGAAACAGGAGCGCGATTGTCGCCAAAATTTGAAAACAAAATTAGAAAAAGTGAAATAATTGTATAAATAGCAAGAAAATAACTCGATTTTTACAAAAATTGTGAAAAAAAGGGTGCCAAAACCAATTGTTTTCCAATTTTGTGGAACAGAAACGCGATTTTCGCCAAAATTGAGAAAAACAATGGGGGAAAATGAGAAATAATTGTATGAATGGCAATAACATCACGCGATTTTTGACACAATTGTCAAAGCCTAGCCCAATGTTCGCGTTATTTTTGTCATACCCGGATACATCATATGTTTTTACAAGTGCTTCGGGAGAAGTCCCCCACTCAATGGTGTGTTCCTATTATTGAGACATATATACTGGACAACATAGACGGGGGTTCATGCCGTCACTCACATTCCCCTTAAGGGGTACATTTGGGGTACCTCTTGGGGTCACTAGTTGCCCATTTTCGTGTTATTTTTGTATTTTAATATTTTTGAAGTTCTGTTTTCGAAGTGTAACTTTCTATTATATTACTATTATCTATACAACAAATTCTTCACAGTCCGTTGTGTGATCTTGTTCCTTGTATCCTTGTATAATACACGCTTGGTCCGTTATAAACTATTGCTATAATGGGTCTGAAAGTTATCGCTAGCGGGTTATTGCTAGCTGGGGTTATTGCTAGTGCTTATTGCTAGCGCTTATCGCTAAGGTTAAAGAGCTTGATGTTAGCATAAACATTCAATCACATCTCGCTTACAAAATCTTCAAAATGTCAACTAAATTCGACTCGCTGCACCTGAATCAGTTGAGAGATGAACTGAGAAAACGGCACGCGAAGACGTCGGGTCGTAAGAAGGAGCTGAGAGGTATGTGTAAAAATAGGCCGCGTATTCAATGTAAACATTGTGTAAACAACTTGACCCATATTGAACAGCTGTTGAATGATATTCTTTGTTCGTCAAAAGAAGGCACGTTTATACCGAGAATGCCAAACAAATATGCTTGATGATGTTGTTTTATGGGAACCTGGTCAAGACGGCCTCAGACCAAAATGGCACCAGTCAAAACGACCCCATGATATAAATATTTTATGAGAGAAAGAAGATATATTAAAAAAATAGCTGTTACATAGTTGCGTGTTCACACTATTTCCTAAATGGATACAACTTTGATTTATATTGTTGGGTAATTATTTGCAGTGAAAATAGTTTTACATGTTAACTGGTACATGACTGTGTACATAGCTTAATACATTCTTTGAATCACCGTCTTTTAAATGCATAGTAATTATGTAATAGATAAATGACGAGTTTAACTTACACGCGACATTCTTGTTTTACTATATTTATGTGCCGTTGACGATAGTCAGGATTTATTACGTTTTGCACCTGTATGTCCGTCCGTCTGCCACACTTACGTTTAGGTGAAACCTCTTGATGGATTTCAAAAATATTTTTATGCATGTGTGTCCTGTGCTTATAGGGACTTGTTATGCACCCCACCCCCCCTATTCCGGTCCGTATGACCAAGGTAAAGGTCATTATAACAAAATGTTCACCTTGTACATTTCGGTGCATTTAGATCAAAGCTGCCACAGTGCGCATCCTCGTGTCTTACAGACACACATCTCTGTTTTTTTTCTCTGATTTCTATTTAAAGCATAGAAATTTGGTGTTCTTTAGAATCAATCATCTCGACAGGACGATTCTAAAGAACTCCAGACTTCAATGTTCTGTTGAAAAAGGAATGAAATGTACCAAAATTTAGTCGAAATTTTATATTATAGACAAATGTCATTACTAACAACAGTTTATAATATCATAAAACACTTTATAATTTCAGACTGGATGCCTATGACAGAAACTCAAATTTTGGGAGACCCGACAGTCCACTTCAATCAGAGTATGCTATGAAGGTGCCGGACCCCATGAGCTACCAGGATCTGAACAGTGACAAGAAGTTTGCAGCAGTGTCAATGGAGGGCATCGTGTCTTATCTGGCTACCTTCGAAAAATACTTTGACAACACTCCAGTCAGTCCCTGTACAAAGAATAAAAATATCTGTGCTACATTCGAATGCATGACTCGGAGGACCAGGACTGCTACTTTGTTAAGAGTGCATGTCGAGCTGAAATGAAGAAGTCCGTCGTCTATCTTGTCGACATTCGTGTATCGAGAGAAGGAGAGGTTCTTGAATCTCAATGTGAATGTGGTGCAGGGATGGGCCCAAATGCACACTGTAAACATGTATGCACAGTGTTATATGCATGTTATATATTCGGTGTAACTGGTTCTGTGAATGTTGAAAGTACATGTACTGTAAAGCTGCAGTCATTTCATCAAGTGAAAAAGTACACTGGTTCACCTTCAAAGGCTCGTGACCTTGAAATGCCCTGGAGCAGACGAAAGCACAAGTCTTAGGTTTGATCCTCGACCGGAAACGTATCGCGGTGCCAAGTCGTATGAGGCCCACTTCAGAAATGCGTGTTTAAACTTTAGGGGTATTTCAAAGATGCCAATATTCCAACTGTTTGAGCCAGCAAACACCAGGGCAATGGCCCATGATCATGACTATTTATTTCACACACATGAACAGACATTTCTTGAACACATAGGTTTAGTGAATATTTCTAGTGACCGAATTGAGAATATTGAAAAAAGAACGCGAGGTCAGTCGGCAAACGAGTTGTGGAGAGAAGAAAGGAGCAAGCGTATCCAATCGTCAAATTTCGGAAGAATATGCAAAGCAACAGACAGAACCGACTTTAATAAGTTGGCGGAGAGCCTGTTGGAGCCGCAACAATTTACGTCTAAGGCTACTGATCATGGCAAGAAATATCAAAAAGGTGGCAACAAAGGAATACGAACGACTTCACCACTGCCATGTGCACGAATCGGGAATCTGGGTATCAAAAACTATGCCCTTCCTAGGTAGTTCTCCAGATGGAATAATTACAAAGGATGTGATTCTGGAAGTTAAATGTCCATACACAGCTAAGGACAAACCAATTACACCAGTTACTGTGTCATATCTGAAATCACAAAGAAATAGTCTGGAACTTGATAAAAATAATAATTATTTTTAACAGGTTCAAGGCCAGTTGTTTTGCACTGGCAGGCCATACTGCGACTTTCTTGTGTACACTCTGGCCGATGTGAAATGCATACGGATTGAAAGAGACAATGCCTTCATTTCCAGTATGATTAAAAAACTTTCGGATTTTTATTCCAAATATTTTGAACCTACCATGTTGGCTAAATTTTATTACAAAGATTAAAATCATTCATAACGTGCAAACTTTAATCTGACTGTAATGGGCACACTGTATTCTGGCAGCTTGTTTATAATATTGGATTTCCACGTGACACACTAATAGCCAATACTATGTTTTCTCCAGTTTGTATGTTATTGGCTATTGTTGTGTCACATGATCTGTTGGTTTTATAAGATGTAAACAATCTGTCGGGATACAGTGGGTGACCTGTTACTACATGTACTTTGTGTTCATTGACTTAAAAAAAGAAATCAATACACATATCGGTGTGAAATATTTCTTGTTGTAATATTTATATTTCATAGCATAACTATCAGAGCTCCATATCAGCTACGTTTTCTTCACTATAGTTCAGAGCTTCAGATAAGGAATTAGTAATTGAGTATTTTCACTCAATCATATCTGAAGCAACTGGGTATTTCAATATTTTAATTGGGTAAAATAAAATCACACTACTGTTTACACATCTACAGACAGCAATTATTGAATAATTTGCCTCAAAATGAAAACATGTCTTGGCATTTCATTAGAATTGTCTCCTTGGAGACAATTCTAATGAAATACCAAGATGTGTTTTCATGGAAAATAAGAAAAATATGCTATATTTGTAGTCTGTTTATTGTTTTCTGTAGCATGATAAAGGTACCACAAATTTGTTATTGCTTTTTGATACTCGCTACTTCTGATTTAAATTGGGTTTTTTGGCAATTTTAATTGGGTATTTACGCAAATACGCAGCTTATCTGGAGCTCTGATAGTTTTCAGATCTTTGTTTTAAAACACAGAATTTTTTTGTTATTTATGAGACGATTCTAAAGAACCCCAAACTTATTTGTTCTTTTGAAAAATCAATGAAATATACCCAAATATTGTCATAAAGATGCATCTTATCTGGAGCTCGGATAACAAATAGTGCAGATCCTGATGAGACGGCACATTACGAGCTGGCTCGTCCGGATTTATGCTGTTTGCAAACATTGGCCTCTATAGAGGGCTGTGTGGTTGAAAGTGTTAAGCATGCTTTGGAATGATGCAAACTCTGAAATTACATAGCATAAAACATATGAACATTATTTCAGATGACAATTTTGACTCTGTAGCGGTCATTGGCTGTACTAAAATTTTCATTGTTTTGGCAAGTCCTATTATTCGTTCGATGTGGACACGTTTACTCGAAGTTCTCCGATCACGAAGTACAGTTTGTCCATTCATTCTATTTATTTTCTTAAAGAATGTTGGTATGTTTATTGATACATCACGTGGGGCAAAAAGGTCCTGGACATTAAATCCCTTATCTGCCATTATACTGTCTTTTGGGTCACAGAGATGCAGTAATGGACTGCGTTCAGTTATTTGTCGGTCACTGGCACTTCCACCATATGCATCGGAAACAAATGAAACCAGTCCACCGGGTGAAGCTCCTACTAAAACTTTAACAGTGTTACGGTTTTTATAAGTTGACAACGTCTTTTGTTGAGATTTCGGATTTTTTGGCTTTTTTATAGGACACTCGGTTCCATCAACAATTATTCTAGTTTTTGGAAAATACCGCTTGAATCCAGATGGAGTAAACAGTCGAACAAGTTGTAGTGATGGCCAAATGTTCACCTCCTTCCATTGTAGAGCCATAAAGTTAATCCAGGTGATTACAACATTAATCACAACCAATTCAGATACCCCAAACATTCTCGAAAGTTCAAAATTTGTTGTGTGTCTACGCAACTTCATTAACACCATGAAAAATGTATCGGGAACGTCAATTGTAACAAGATTATGGTATATATAATTCAAACAATATGCTGCAGGGCCCAGTGTATGAAGAACAAAATAAAACTTGAATATGTTTTCGAGGCCTGTATAGAAATGAACTCCTACACTGTCTTTCCTAAAATTTTCAATAGAATACATGCGCTGTTTAGGGGTTTCAGTTGGAACCGAAACAAACTCTTTTGCACAGTCATTATCATTAATGAGTGGTTTGTCGTCACACGTTTCATCAACAAGAATTTCAGCACAGGAACTGACATCGTCAATATAACTATCCCCTTTATCACCATCATCTGTGACATTATTCGTAATATCGTCCAATAGTTTTGTGCGTTTATTGGACCTCTCCTCGTAACGTGATCGCCGTTTTCTGTGACATTCTTCCATTTTTTTGGTGGACCAACTGAATCGGCTTGGAACTGCCGTCTTCTTCAGGTTCGCCTTTCTACAGCTGTCCCTGAAAATATACAATCAAGAAATTTATTAATTTCACACAGCCATATGGTGCTTCCTCACATGAGACAAGGTTCTTCGATGATTAAATGATGTTTTATCATGACTCCTCGACTTGCATCTCAAGCCATTTGGAGCGACGTGACCCTGTCTCCTTTTACTTGCCTCTTACGGGAAACAGGAGATACTGTAGATTATTATAGGAATCAGGGGCCCGTTTCACTAAGCTTCGTACGACTAAAATGTTCGTAAGTGCAAATTTAGGATCGTCTGTAAATTTAAATTGATGGATTTACATTTGTTGAGCATAGGCTGCATATGCTCAATAAATGTAAATCCAATAATTGTTTACAAGAAAACATTGTTAATGTGATATTTACAGACTATCATAATTTTGCGCTTACAAACATTTTACTCTTACAAAGTTTAGTGAAACGGCCCCCAGAAGCAGCACTGCAGGTAATCAAGGTAATCCACATAATTATGGTGTACGAACGTGGTCAAAACAAAATGTAAATGTATAGCTGCACCTGTAAGTTTAGTTTTGACCCCGTTCATACATATGGTGTACAAACGGGGTCAAAACTAAATTGTATTTGTACAGGTGCAGCTGTATTCTTTACAGGTGCATCTGTATTTGTACAGGTGCAGCTGTATTTCTTTTTACAGGTGCACCTGTATATTTGTATAGCTGCACCTGTAAATTTAGTTTTACATACGTAATCAAGTTTCTTGGAATCTACCATGTAAAAATACATAATTTCTTCCATTAATTGTGCAAAACTGTAGAAAATAAAAATTTATATGGGAATTAGCCCATATGCTGTCAAACTCAAAGCAGGTTTTAGCACAGAAATTGATAAAATATTCAAAAGCAGCAGACTGCATTTTTTTTCCTGCAGCAGCATAAGGAATTTATGATTTCCGATAGAAGTTTAAAACCAATAGGTATGTTTTGGACTTGATTTATTTATCAAATTGCGTGCTAAATGTATGGGTACGTTTTGATCCACACCATTTGGGTGCGTGTTGGCTTGGGTACGTTTTGACGCGGCGGTGTTTACATCAACGCAACACGTTGTCACACCTCACGCTATACATGTATGTATGCGCGCATGAAGCAGGCAAATAGCGAAGAATTAAGTTAAAACATAGGTGTTTACATCAACAACACGTTGTCACACCTCACGCTATACATGTATGTATGCGCGCATGAAGCAGGCAAATAGCGAAGAATTAAGTTAAAACATAGGTGTTTACATCAACAACAGTTGTCACACCTCACGCTATACATGTATGTATGCGCGCATGAAGCAGGCAAATAGCGAAGAATTAAGTTAAAACATACCGTGAAATGTGATTGTGATGTAGTCATCGTCCGTAAAGTGATCCCGACATACGTAGCAGTATTTGCTTGGAGGAGACCATTTCTCGAACTTGCTTGTTCCGGGTCCATTTTTGCCACGCCTGATTGCCTGAATCCACTTTTCCCGGCGTAATTCATTAGCTGGTAGAATATGACTACCATTGTTGCGACATTCGGGTACAACACAGTTTGTTTCCGGCATTTTATTAATTAAAAGTTTTGACAGATGTTCGCTTGATCGATTCTATTGTTATGAATACAGTCGGAAGATAGCCGAGGTAGATCGAATGATAGGACCAATGTGAGGACAGCGCCGCGAAGTCTGCGATTACGAACGACAACTCACTAATGTTTCTCATTAACTGCTAAAGTGCGAATCAGATCTGATTCGCTATTCTGCAGCGGAATCATATGAGTGGAATCGTAATTCTGGCTACGAACGGTACGGGAGTAGATTGCAAGAGTTACCGTTCGCAACTACATCATGTACATGCTGGATTTTGCAGCAAACAGGAGGGATAATCATGATTGTGTGGTGTTTTTTTTATACAACTACAAGAATACATGTAGTTGCGAACAATAACTCTTGCAATCTACTCCGTGGCCATTCTGGCTACGAACGGTATGGGAGACGAGTAGATTGCAAGAGTTACCGTTCGCAACTAGAATACAGGTAGTTGCGAACAGTAACTTGGAATTTACTCCCGTACCGTCCGTAGCTACACGAGTCACTGTTTGCAGCCAGGATACAGGTTCAGTCTCCATTTTACAAGAATATTGTATTCGCACAGTGAGTGCACAGCCTAAGGGTCCGAAGTTGTTCTGTGAAAAGCTTAATACTGAAAGTCCGATTGGGTACACAGGTGACATTATCGGGATAAGATTTCCATCAAGATCAGTTAAAAAAAATAATTCCCATCCCTTTTATCTTTATATATACAGTAAAGATAAATGGGATGGGATTTTTTTTTTGAACTGATCTTGATGGAAATCTTATCCCGATAATGTCACCTGTGATTGGGTACTGCACCGAATCGGACTTTCAGTAAACTTTTCCCAGCACAACTCAGAGCTCTGTTGCGCAAAGCGGCGGAAAAGGACGCGACTTGATCGGCCAGCAGAAACATACCATTGCCGACGTCCACGGCAAGTTCGCAGTCTTGGTCGGCGTCGTAGCTCATGATGCCGCCGAGGTAACCGGCACCGACGTGCGACTTCACGTACAAACTCGGCTTGTCCGTCACGGTCTGTCCGCAACTCTTGCCTTCCTCAAGGAAGTACTCTGGCACAATATTCAAGCCATTCGCTAAGCCAACATTCAGACAACATAAGACGCAAGAGACTGTGACACACAATATGAAATCCATTTCTCTGTGAATGTGTTCACATTCGCTCAGGAAATATGACTTCTTCATCCGGGTACATTCCTTGATTACGTCACGATTATTTGACGTCATAACTTGTAGAAGGGTGACATGAAGTCGGGGCCAACTAATCGATGGGACCTAATCGCAGAATCACGTCGGAAGAATAGGAAAATAGTAGACCAGTGCACAGGCATTCTGCGTGTTTGGGCTTTAATCGGTAAAACTCTATATATGAACAAGGCTTCTAACTTTGGTCGGACACGACCTTGTATAGTGAATTTAAACGTTTACAAATCTAGCTAAATAGAAAATAAAAACAAAATAACACATTGAATTGAAACATTGGAACTATTGGATCTATATTAGTAATTAATACTATTTCAATAAACTTCGTACGACTTAAAATGTTCGTAAGTGCAAAGTTATGCTAGTCTGTAAATTCACATTAACACTGTTTTCTTGTAAACAATTATAAATTTATATTTATTGGCGTAAGGTTGCTATTTTTCAGGATGGTGTCCTATTTTTATGCAGAAGAGGAAAACCCGGTTATTGTGGAATGAAATAACTAGCTGGCTACATGGGTTCCGTCACGTGACTGTATGACACAATAGTGTTCAAACGTGCTGTTTGGCCATGGCTGTAGACAATGCTCATTTCGGGGCCAAGCCAACACCTACGTAACACATGTGTCTCATGACGTTAATAGAACGCGCCAATACATCACCAGACCAGTTCACAACGGTCGCACTGAAATTTTAAAATTGATGCGGGGGATGGGGCACCTGTATCACGCGACATGTACTGTGGCCCCGGAATATTTATATGTAAATCAGCTGTTTGAATGGAAGAGGTTATCAAAGTACCGAAAGTACTGCATATATGCTCAAATTACACGGTAATTCCGACGGAAATGTAACAAAATAACGTTCGACCATGTCCAGTCGTTGGCCGCGGGTTCAAACAGTTCCCGAGTGTCTCTGTTATCCAATATAAGGTTCGACCATGTCCAGGCGTGGGTAAACGTTTGCCGTGGCACTAGGGAACTGTTTGAACCACAAGGCTTGAACCCGCCTACGGCCTTGGGGTTCAAACAGTTCCCTCGTGCCACGGCAAACGTTTACCCACGCCTGGACATGGTCGAACCTTATATTGGATAACAGAGACACTCGGGAACTGTTTTAACCCGCGGCCTACGGCCTTGGGATTCAAACAGTTCCCTCCTACCACGGTAAACGTTTGCCCACGGTTGGACATGGTCGAACCTTATATTTACGCGAGCAATACAATACGTACGTGGGAATACAATATTTACGGCGAATTCCTGTTTGGATTACGGATGTTCATCGCGAGAATGGAACTAAACAGTATGCTGTGGGCGAGTTAATCAGTTTACATTCACCTCGGATGTGTAGCAGTGACTGGAGAACATTGGTTTTATGGGATTTGGGACAAGTATAGCTCCTAATCAAACAGCACCCGTCAGTAGCCTGATAGCAATCTATATATACTCTATAAATCTATATAGCTTTTCGGAAACATGGCGGGCGTTTCATTGATGGAATGGCGAACATGGCTGATCCTGACGAGACTGTGCCGGTACAAAGGCTAATCTGGATCTTACGGAGTCGACACGGAACAAGTATAGCTCCTAATCAAACAGCACCCGTCAGTAGCCTGATAGCAATCTATATATACTCTATAAATCTATATAGCTTTTCAGAAACATGGCGGGCGTTTCATTGATGGAATGGCGAACATGGCTGATTCTGACGAGACTGTGCCGGTACAAAGGCTAATCTGGATCTTACGGAGTCGACACGGATTTGTTTTTATTAATTCGTTCCCACGAAATAACAATTAGTTCCCTCAATTTAAAGATTCGTTCCCTCGAATTAACAATTCGTTCCCACGATATAACAATTCGTTCCCTCAAATTAACAATTCGTTCCCACGAAATGACAATTCGTTCACTCAATTTAACAATTCGTTCCCTCGAATTAACAATTCGTTCCCACGAATTGACAATTCGTTCCCGTGGGAACGAATTGTTATTTCGTGGGAACGAATTAATGAAAAAAAGAATTATATGTCCCCTGCGGGGCTCCGTAGTATCTGCACTGGTCACACCACACATATATTTGTAATCAGACTGTTGTATATGTAACAAAACTTCTATCCAGCAATTTGCATATTCAACATCGATATGATATCATATGTGGCTGTGGCTGGAGAAATTGTGATTATGCGTTTTTGCCACTATAGCGTAGATCTAGTAGTCTATTTCACCAAAATTGCAAAGTATACTTATCTAGCTAAGTATACTTTGAGGGAGTAATCATTTATTTTTCCCGAAATGCATTATTTCATATTGACTGCATATATTTGATGATTAAAAGTTTCAGAATTGTTATAGTGAACTTGTTATATTATCACAGCCAAAATGGTTGCGATAATGTAATAAATTCAGGATAATAAAAATTTATAAATTTATCCTTAAATTGAAAATTTCTCCCTCAAAGTGTTCTTTTGTACAAGATAAGTATACTTTGCAATTTTGCTGAATTATGCTACTATTAGGATCATTTCTGAGATTCCGTGACCATTATGTCCCTACCTTTTTCATTGTTGATTTGTCAACTTGAACCATTTTAGGAAAAAAATACCTCCTATGCATTTTTCAAAAATGATGGGAAAACTTTTTAGAGCACAAAATTCAAAATGGCCGCCAACGACATTTGGAAATATATAAAATGCATTATCTGTGTAATGAGATAAGCAAGAAACACAAATGAGGTGTCGTTTCCCAATAATTATATCATGCCAAAACTGCTGCCTGGTATGGTTAATTTTTAAGTTTGGACTTTGAAATCCAAGATGGCTGCCGTCCATCATCGAAAATACATACTACTGCACATTGTTAGTGGGAGCTAAGCTAAAAGTAAAGTAAAACTAATGTGTATATATTCACTAATTTTAGCATGCCACACCTGCTGGAGGGTGTGTGTGTGTTGGTTTGAAAGTAACTAAGTCCTTGAAATAAAAATACAAGACGGCCGACGTCCGCAATGTTGAGCAATATAAAACTAAATTAAACTATAAATCTAAATGTTTAACTGGTGTGACATTTTTGCTAATTTTAGCAGACACACACCTACTGGAAGGGTTGTTTGTTAGGTTGGATGCTGTTAGGATCAAACTATCCAAGATGGCCACCAAATGAGATCTTGAAAAACTGAAAATAGTTTTGAGACTGCGCATAAGTACAAAGTACAAACAGTGTGATTTCTCATTAATTGTATCATGCTATATTGGCTTTAAGGGATGTTTTGTTACCTTAGACCTTACCAAAAGTGCCGAATTTCAAGATGGCAACCATATATAACGTATTATATATTGTGCAATAAAAGGTAGTCACTTGGTATGATGATTAATTATGCGTGGCAACCTCGCAAAAATGTTGGCTTTCATTTTAGTCTACATTATGTATATATCAATCTTACTGTGAAATCCAAAATGGTTACTGTTTTGTATTTGCCATATTAAAAAAACAAACAAACAAAGTGACAAAGTGATTAAAGGTTGGTAATACATGTACATTTTGAGTCTGATAATTATGAATGTTAATTTGGGAGGTAGTTATCGCTAGTACATCAAGTCGATATAGTACTCATGGAACTAAACTGTCTTTGTTTGTTCAATCACTACTTGAATGGCTATTTGTTACTTTTCCTGTTATCATAACATAGGAGTCCAAGCTGCCCGGTATATTCCTATCTTGCAATGTATAACACTCAGTACTTAATAAACATGATATTTTTTTGAATGTGTGGATGCTAACCAATCATTTCCAATCAAATATATATATAATTTATATGTATGTCAAAATATCACACTCAATATAATATATGAGCCACAGTCAGTGGCAAGTGTGTGGAATAGTGTGTAACTATGCTATCCTCACGTCTTCAGTGCGTTGGTGCTAGAAGCTATCATAGCCAACAATATGCTTCCTTTTGATGTATGTGAGTTATCTAAGGAGTGCAACTCCAGTTACAACATGCATCGGATACATGCATCGGATACTACATGCATCAGATACATGCCTTTATATAATTGTAGATAATGATAAACATCAAACCGAACACATAGTACATATAAATATGTATACACCGACAGTTTGTTACTGCTTTTATTTAAGGTTTGAGGAACTGTGTATACCGTATAATTTTGTACTGTCCCAAAATATATTTTTCGGACAGCAAACATTTTTTTTATGAATTTGAAATAATTAATGTCCTCCATCTGATAATAACACTGTTCGAACTGCGCCTGTGGCTACCACGACCAGAATACACTGGCCGCAAACACAGTAGCCTTCGGCGTCTATTTATTACATTAGTATTTTTTATTTGATTTGAATTCCGCGTGAGCACTGAATTTTGTGTAAACACCATTTATGGAAAATATTGGTGATTTTCTAAACGAATATCGGCGAAATCCGGCGATATATTTTGTGTCAATTTTCAACAACATTTACAAAAATATTAGTGATTTTTTAAAACAATATCGGCAAAACTAAATACGGTGATAGAAGTTGTCAACTTTGCAACACCATTTTACGAAAAATATTACTGATTTTCTAAAAATGTACTGAACAACTTAAAATATGTCTCACGCTTTTAACATTCCGGCCTCCGAAAATCGATTTTTTAAAAAAAGGTAACCAGCCGTCTAACAGATCCTCGTATAATCGAGAGTGTATCGTTAATTATCACGTTGGTTCCGACAGGGAGGTGTGCGGCACACATCAAAACGACGCGTAACTTTGAAAACATTGCCTAAGGGTCAAAATTTACAGCTGTGCAATGTCATCAGATCAACAACTCGTCACACGGCTGCGCGTTATCGAATTTTTTCCACACAAAGCGACGTGTATTTATAATTAGATCTGTGTAATGTGTCGGGTGTAGCCAAGGGACCATACACAAATTCGTAGCCGATATTAAAATATAATCGATTTCTTTACATTACGTCCGCAAGTTGACAGATAATTCAGAGCAAACGTCATCGTATTTTGCGGTTATTTATTTCCAAAATCAGTAATATATTCTGTAAATGACGTTGAAAGTTGACAATAAATTAAGACCAGATCAGTACGTTAAATCGCTATCGACGACAACTGACGATCCGATGAGAGAGTAATACCGTTTACGCGTAGCCAATGTTAAATATAAATCGTTTTATTTTATGATTTTCGTAGTTTTTACCGAGAAATTCAAACCGTTTCCAATTATTGTTGGGGTACATAATATCATGATTAGCACACCGTTTCACTTAAGCGGGGGCTACTCAGTGAATGGGATCACGTGGTCTATTGTTTACACTTGATTAATGGCGGCCCCCATCAGGTCTCAGGTAAATCTTATTTTTCAATAATACGACTGTGGTTTCTTCCTTTTAAATTTAATGATGACCATGTTCTTGCCGTTAACACTTATTTGAATCGGATGGAATCGGACGGAATCGAGCGTTGTTTAAACTTAGTCCGGTTCATATGCACAGGTCAAAATATGAACTGAAAATGGCGCTTTGTGCGACAGAAATCCGTATGCGGACGAATAAAAAAAAATGTTTTGTTATAAATATCACACATAGCGAAACAGCGATAGCATCTACTGTTTTAATAATATGCACACATATTGTAATTAATGTTTAATAGTGATATACTTATGAATAATATACGATAATATGGTTTATACTCCAGCCTATGTTTTAAGGCTGTGTGATTTGCCTCAATATAAGCTGGATTAATTCATACTTATATTCATGCGCTTCATGAGAACATCAACACATTTAAAATATACAAATATTACTTAAAGGAGTACCGATATGATACATTTTAATAATACAAATATTGAAAATACACACTTCAATCGCTTACAACATAATTTATTGATCGAAAATAGTCACTGCATCGTGGCCTGTTTGACCGCATTACCTATTGCGCGGGCACCCCACTAGACCCCCTGTTTACGTAGGTAACTGGGGGTGTAGTCGGTGAGCTCGCTAATACAATGTTTGCGTAATGCAACACAAGCATCACGGTCAGTCAGTGATGAGTTGATGGACAATCAGCTGATACTTATTAGTACCAGAAAGACCAAAGTTGCAACGCAGTTTCTACTTTCATGAACATACTAGGACTCATGTAGTAACCTTAGAACTCATAATAACATAACACTAGTAGAAATTTGGATGCCTTTAAAGATAGAATAATGTCAACATTTTGGAGTCATGATTTGCCTACGATTGGATAAAAAAAATGTGTACTTCTGCGTTAACTAGTCATAATAGTAGAGCATTGTATGATTTTGAAGACAGCTGATAGTGATTATCTTAGATTTTGTTATCCATGGACGTCCAGCATCACAATATATATTGCTCTAAAATTAAACGATACGAATTACTGTGGTTTCTCCGACCTTTGATTCTCCATCTTATTTGGCCTAGGATATATTGAGCTTATGTTTCTTTCAAGATGGTATACAGAGGCAATATTGGATTTAAAACTAAGTTTAAGAAAACAGATGTGCTGCCCCAAATATAATACATTAAAAATTTAAAAAAATGGTGGCCATCTTGGATTTCAAGGCATTGCTAACCTACAAATTATCAAACTGCTTTTACAGCAGATTTGGACTGTGAACATGTGTGAAATACTCATGACTTGGTACTGTTAGCCTATATGCCATTTGGAAATGTCGTATTTTGTCTTTTAAAGATGGAAGATGGTAGCCATCTTGGATTTCCAACCCCGATAACATCCAACCTAACAAACAGCTAGGGAAAAGTTCACACCATGTGTACCTTAGCTTAATTTTCCGCTCAGAAATATTGTGTTTTATATTGTCCAAGATGGCGGGTGGTGGCCATCTTGGATTTACAGGGCTTAGTGATTTTCAAACCAACACACAACCCCTCCAGCAGGTATGGCATGCTAAAATTAGTTAATATATACACAACAATTTTACTTTTAGCTGAGTTCCCCCTAACAATATGGAGTATTATGTATTTTAAGATGTTGGATGGTGGCCATCTTGGACTTAAAAGGTCCAAACTAAAAAATAACCATACCAGTTGTTTTGGCGTGGTATAATTATTGGGAAACGACACCTCATTTGTGTTTCTTGCTTATCTCATTACAGAGATAATGCATTTTATATATTTCAAAAATGGTGTTTGCGGCCATTTTGAATGTTGTGCTCTAAAAAAAAAATCCCATTATTTTTGAAAAATGCATAGGAGCTATTTTTTTCCTAAAATGGTTGACAAATCAATAATAAAAAAAGGTAGGAACATTATGCTCACGGAATCCTCGGAAATGACCCTACTATATTGCTTGTAAGACGCATGACGCGTGTTTCATTGCTGGAATGGCGAACAGTGCGGATCCTGATCAAACTGTGCGGATGCACAGGCTGTTCTGGATCTACACTGGTCGTAAAACCCATAAGCTCCATTTCTCCAGTCACAGCCACACATGTCAAAACACTATATTTGAGTTCATATCATAACCTTGCATGTGGGACATGTGAGTGGGTATGTACCTTTAATATGTTCCTATAACATTATTGTACCATCTCGCAATCCAGACCTGTGTAAGGACCCATTCTATAGCTGACCATCGTTTGATTCAAGGATAATTGATTCGTAAATGTGATGGAATATATGTATAACATTTATCCAGTCAACACAGTGTGTATGTGCCGTGAAACACTTTTGATATCCAGTCAATACTATTTTTGCATTTTACAGCCATTTGTAGGTGTTGACTGGATAAATAGAATAGTAGGTTAGTGCCGTGAATGGGAAAAATATCTGGCGCGGCACGGAAACGGGATGTGCTCGGCAGTGCATCGCCCATCCCGTTTCCTGAGCCTTGCCAGATATGTTTTTCCCATTCACGGTACTAACCTATTATTCTCTATCTATTTTCCTTATTTCTGAACCAAAGTATATGTTGTGACCACTCATTTGAACCGTCTCGTCTCTGATGAGAAATAAAGAAATTCTTGAGCCTTGCCGGATATTTTTCCCATTCACGGCACTAACCTACTATTCTCTATATATGCGAACACTGCCTGTCACAGCCACATATTGCGCATACGAAGACAACCATATATGAAACACGCCATGTGACTTTGTACCTTCGAATTTCATAAAATTTATTTACAGAAAGTGTCATATTTTCCGTAAATGACGTCAGAAGTTGACAAAATTTTCAGAGTTTCCGCATGTACTCTGAAACTTTTGTCAACTTCTGACTTTATTTATGAAATATATTGTAAATTTTGTAAACGTATTTAATGAAATTACGCAGATGTCCGAAGGTACACAATCCGATGGCGTGTGTCATATAATCTCCGCCCATCCGCCCTCTGACATTGAAATAATTAAAGGAATGCGGCGTTCTGTTACGTTTGTTACTTTGTTGGGGCTTAACGGCTATCAGCATGTAAGGTCATTTAAGGCCGGATCAAATGAACCATTGTCAATTAGATTTTTTGGTTAAGAAATTTGCTAGAGTTTCTTATTATAATTTCCATACTCTTGAAGGATTACTTTAATATTTCACTACGTGATACCTGTGCACAATTGCCACAAACCTATGCTGCCGTTAATAATATGACATTTGCCGTTTGACATTCCCAACCTGGCTTACACACTTAGACGTATAGTGTAAGAAATTTGCAGGAGTTTCTGAATTCGATCAGAACTTCGATACGCCTTGAAGGGTTACTTTAAACATCGTACTTGTGCTCAAATGCCACACATCCATGCTGCCCTAAATATGACATTGGCCTTTTGGCATTCACAACTCTGCTTACACACTTTGCTGGAGTTTCTCCAATAGGCCACCGGGGTAATGTGTGGGGGGGGGGGGGGGCATATGTGTGCGGACAGCCCACATTTTCTTGCACAAAATCAATATAGGCAAAATACGGCGATCTGATAAGGGAGGTAATTCCAGAGTCGGGCCAATATATATAGGAGCATGTTCACTCAGTAGGCCCAAACTTTCTGAATTAAATAAGTGTATAACTGTGTCACTATTACACCAGTTCTCAAACTTACAAGTGCCCGCAATGCAGATATAATCATTTAGTAATATTTATTTTACTGAAAGTGACTAGCGGTTGTACGAGGTTTTTTTGTTCGTTTATTGGTGTTTAACAGTTTAGAACATACAAGGCCCGGTCAATGGGTTTAGTACTAAATCCTATATATTACCTGTACAAGGACATGTACATGTTCAAGTGAATGTACAAAATGGGGGGGGGGATCCCAAAAGAAGAACTGAATATTTACAATAAAAAAAATATATATATTCAGCCCTGAAATCAGAATAATCCTGATCTGATAACAGTTCCTCGCCACACCAGAATCACTTGGTTCCCTCCCAAAGCAGTAGGATCAGTAATAATCTTGCAACTTTTATAATGGGCAATAACCCAATTCAACTCCCAGGTACCTGAGGGCCAAACCAGGCAAACCAGGAACCCCTACTGTTAATTTACCCTTCGCGTGCACCCGACCAACCACCCACCGCGGTTGTATCAGGCTAATTAAATGCGTCAATTGAAAAAATAATATTTTCGAAAGATTATAAAGTATGATCATTGCACATCAAAAAATAAACACAGATAATAAATAGTAATGTCCGTTAACATTTTCAGGAAACACGGTTATCGCCCCTGATATCAGTGTGAAAATTTACGTCTGATTTAAAATGTACAATAATGTCAATCAATGCGTGGAGTAATGGTGAATTAATGTTTGTTGTGCAAGAAAATGTCATATCTACAGAATATATAAAACTATCTGTCTCCCTATATTATAACCTGGCATGTGGGACCCCTGCTTTAATATATTTATTAGACGAGTTTACTGATTTCATAAGAAACGAGCGAGTTTAATGAATACCATATTAAATCATGACACATGTTAGATTATATTTATTGCATACGCACATCTTCAGATATTGAAGCTGTACTGGTCAACAAACCTGTTTTGTGTAACAAGCTAATTTGCATATTTATTACACTAGTGTAATACTATTTGTATTACACTTAATACAATGCGAGCGCCCATATTATGCAATAGACAATACTATAATGTGCTAATCTTGTCAATATCTTTATTTCAAAACACGTAACTATTGTGCTGGAAAGAAAGCAGTTTGGTTGACTAAACATGAGGTATGCTACAGCTCAGGCAATTAAATTGCTTGATTGCGAGTCGGAAACTGCCAATTGATGTTGATAAACGTGGATAATTTGGGTCAGATTGTGTATCGGCCATTTCGGTATGGGATCCTTATTTCGGTTAGAGGCGTCAGACACTGTTTTTTTTTCAATTCAATGACGAATAGTATAACACAGTGTGCAGACTAATACGAGACTGTGACTGGAGAAATGGGTTTTATGGGATTTGTTTGTTTGTTTATTGTTGTTTAACAGCCTATCAACAGCTATGGTCATTTAAGGCCAGCCGAAAGGTCGATCCCGTATATCTAACCTGCTGCATGGGGGGGGGGGGGGGGGGGGGGGGGGGGGGGGGGGGGGGGGGGGGGGGGGGGGGGGGGGGGGGGGGGGGTGGGGGGGGGGGGGGGGGGTCCCAAAAATATTTACATCGAGACAGAATATATTCAGCCCTGAAATGAGAATAACCTGACATGGTGCCAGGTCCATACCACACCAAAGTCACTTAGGCCCCTTCCCCTAAAAGTAATAGGATTAGTAATAATCGTATCACTCATACAAGGGGTACAAAGAAATGCTTGAGGGTAAAACCAGGTCTCCGTTTGGTATACCGGTAAGGATGAATCCCGATCGTTAAATTATGACAAGTATAACTCCACTCTTGTAGCCTGATAGAATGCGTGTTTCATTCATGGAATACAGGCTGATCTGGATCTACACTGGTCGCATAACCCACATTTCTCCAATCACATCCACGTACGAGAATAGACCGATTGCAAACTCAAGAACCCCTATTTTGTCACGGCGAGTTACTTACACGTTTGACAAAAAAATACTTTCCATTTTTCGTTGAAACATTCATGTCATATTTCCTCACAACTTCGCTACTGTATCTTAGATTTATGTATTTGCAAGTGCAGTATTTGATTTTATAACAAAGAAATGCAATGTAATAAACACTCACCAGCTGACTCTGTTATTTATGTTAGTATAACCTTTGGCTAAATACACAAGCTATAATACTATTTAGTCCCAACAAACGTATTAAGACAGGGTTTTCAAGTATTCCTAGCGGCCGCCGGAAACTGTATTTACATGGTACACAGGTTACATTCCACCATTGATTGCCACTATGCAATTTAACAGAAGCCTGTGTCACCTGGATTTATTTAAAATACATATAGAATGGAATACCTTCTGTCATACTAGCATTTCTTAATGAATTAGCTTGTGGACAGTAAAATATGAGGAGAAAAACAAGGTGTTTACAATCATGTAAGACATTCCCATGACTCGGAAGGCATGCTTGCTTAAAAAAGCAGACGCTCGAGAATGGATAAACGAATGATAGGGTCACTCGACGTATGAATACGGGACAGGCAGTAAAATGAAAATTCTGTCAATATTGTTGTTGCAGGAGTAAATGTATATGCACCTCTAATAATTCCAATCTGAAACTCACCAGTAACAACAAACGGTTAGCTCAAAACAAGCAAAATGTTTCGCACAGTAGTATATAAGAGTCACAATGATACCATCACCTCTGGAAGGCACCGGCTACGCGCGGCACCTTCCACAGCATGATGGTATCATTTGTGACTCTTATATACTACTACCGCGAGACCATATATTTATGACATGAGAAGATACACCCTATTAGAGATAACAATCCCTATGTTATACTCAGTGTATATATATACAACAATCTGTCATACTTTTATTACGTATAAAATAACAACTGACACCCTATTAAAGATAAGAAATCCACTCAGTATTTTACAGCAATCTGTCACAAATATAAACTGACACCCTATTAAAGACAAGTTATCCATAAGTTATACTAAGTATATTACAACAATCTGTCATACTTTATTACCAATAAAATATAAACTGACACCCTATTAAAGATAAGAAATCCATAAGTTATACTCAGTATTTACACCAATCTGTCATACATTATTACAAATAAAATATAAACTGACACCCTATTAAAGACAAGTTATCCATAAGTTATACTTAAGTATATTACAACAATCTGTCATATAGTTATTACGAATAAAATAGAAACTTACACCCTATTGAAGATAAAAATATATTGGTTATCCCACTACCATAAAGCAAATGAGAGAGCAAGCTAAGAGTTGGGGAATTTCCCTAAGAGGTTTGAGACTCAAGAAAGATATAGGAGATAGGATAAGTGACGCGCGAGCCGTCGTCTACGAGGAGAGGCTGCGGCGTGCGGTTTCGACCGGACGACTGCCCGCCGACCCCGAAAAACGCTCCGAGAAATTGGAGAACGAGACGACGGCCAGTCTGCGCGCCACCGCTTACGCGCAGCGTGTAAAAGAAGATCCCAGCGCACGTAGAAAACCCCTATACAAGGCGTACTACAATAAGATTTATCAAGGGGTTGGTGGGGTAGACCTCCCAAGGAGAGGAGAGATATCGCCAGAGCTTTGGTGGAGGAGGGTCCCAGGATTCTCGCCGAAGAAGCCGAAGTTATGGAAACTGTTGATAGGGGTAGGAGGAAGATAGTATGGACTTTCGAGAGGGGGGTAGACGGGGAGATCGCTAATCGCATAATGAATAAAATTCGCCCAGAGATGACCACGGCATGTTATCTTAGGTATTCGTGCTCGTATCGTATTAAGAACATAGAGACCGACGCTACTATGATCTATCACAAACAATCAAAGTGCAGTCCGTGGATAAACGAGATCGCCAAAGCCGAGAGTTGGATATCCGATAGAGAGAAAGGTCGAATGGACATCGACAAAGTCGATAGACCAAACACAAAATGGACCTTCGTTCGTTGGATATCGGTCGAGGTGAAGATGATCATCGACGCGCAACAACTTCTCATGGGAGCGGGAAAACTCCCCGATTGGTTAAGACAGAAAAAGGGAATGTATTCCGTCGACACGTACGACGACTACTTGTGTCTGTTTAGGTGCATAGCCATCCACCGTGGAGGGAGACCAGACCGCTGTTGTGA
>CM055281.1:52449850-52499938 GCA_029237695.1 Conchocele bisecta
CATATTGTTTTTAATATTCACTGTTTTTACTGAATTTCGACCGCCTGGTTCTTTATCAAAATACGCTAGAAACTGTACTGGCAGGACTGCCAATACCGTTTCTAACTATTTTGACAAAGGGCATGTAGACTGCCAATCGAATATAGTTTCTAACTATTCTGACCATGTGGTCCTAAAATTAATTAAAACAGTGACACTTAAATACTATGTACATGATGTAAACTGTTAACGTTAGTATTGGTTATATGTGTTGTGTGACCTGCCATGAGCCAAATGGGTGTATTAAGCAGCGTAGATATGGATCATCAGCGATTGCTATCCTATATATAAATACTTATATGTGGCTGTGACTGGAGGAAATGGGCATATGGATATTGTGATCAATGTAAGTCCTGATCAAATAACACAACCCAGTAGCCTGATATCGATGTAAAATACTTGTTAAAAGCATGACATATGTTTCATTGATGGTATGGCGTTCAGCGCAGGTCATGATCAGACAAAACATTATCATTTTATTGTTGCGCCATTAGCACAATCATTTTGGACCGTTTTCATTTTCTTCATTCGCCATAATGTTAGTGGATGATACAACTACGTTATTATGCCATACCAACTTCGTTCCCTGTTAAGCGTCCGCGAGCGGGTATGTTTTGAGAGTTTGTCTTTAAAACAACAAACAAACTGTGTATGCTATTTAACACTACTTACTGGTAAAGTACATGTAATACGAAAACTGACTGGGGACTTGTCCATGTTTTAAATCCATTCATGAATTTACGCTTAATAAATTTAATCAATGTATTTTGTTCTTATTTTGTCTGCTGAAGGCAATTTAAATTTATATTAAATACTTCCTCAAACATTTGCACACTGTTAGTCCGTTAGTCGTTATGTGATGATGTGAACATGATTTTGGCCTTACTGATTAGTAATATTGGCTGGAACCATGACAATGCCAATATCCTATTACCCCACCCACTTTTCCCCAGTGCGATACGATTCCCGACCCAAGCTTCGTGACCCCCTGCTGTGTGATTCCCACGCTAGCGCGGTTCTCCCCTCCCATCCATGCTGTGTGATCCCCACCACATCAGCATGAGTCCTAGCTGGTGTGTGCCCCCCACTCAGCTAGTGGCATGATCCCCACCTCCCCCCCCCCACCCAGCTTCGTGACCCTCGGCTGTGTGACTCCCTATCCCCAGCTTCGTGCCCCCTCCCATCCCTGCTGTGTGATTCCCACTCAATTGTCATGATTCCCGACGACTGCTTCGTGCAACCCTGCTGTGTGATCAACACCCCTGCTTCGTGCCCACCTGCTGCGTGATCCCCACCCTAAGTCGTGCCCACCTGTCGTGCGACTCCAAATCCTAGCCTTCCCTCCAACCCCCGCTGTGTGACTCCCACACTCAGCATGATTTCCCACCCCAGCTTCGTGATTCCCGCTGTATAACTCCCCCACCCGGCATTAGATCCCACCTCAGATTCGTATTTCCCGCTGTGTGACTCCCCCACCCGGTATTAGTCCCCACCTCAGCTTCGTGATTCCCGTTGTGTGACTTCCCCACCCGTCATTAGTCCCACCCCAGTTTCCTGACCCCAACTGTGCGACTCCCCACCCTAGTTTCGTGATTCCCGCTGTGTGACTTCCACACCCAGCATTAGTCCCCACCCCAGCTTCGTGAATCCCGCTGTGTGACCCCCACACCCAGCAATATTCCCAACCCCAGCTTCGTGGTTCCCAGTGTGACTCCCCCAATCGGTAGCATACTGTATAATAGCCCCGCTTTAGAAAATAGTTGATTGTGTCTAGTTGCTCCCATAGTCGCATATGTCAGTTAGTCTCGACTCGCATACATGTACTACGAGTATTAACTGTTGATTTATATAGTCATGTGTATCATCCCGGTACTATTATTGTTACCATGAATTGTCACCCTCGTGCAGTTGTATGTGTTGCATAATATTGTGTTTTATGTGTTATCAGGTATTAATACTGAATTCGCTACTGTCGTTCTTTCATTTCCAATTAGCTAGTTATCCCCGTTTCCATATCCCGATTCACACGGTTCCGTTACCAATCCCCTGCGTGGACAGGAAACTATGGTTTACTCCGTATTCTTGAAGACAGACGCAACGAAGGTTCGTTACAATATGGTACAAACAGCACATTTGATTTACCGGCCATCAACATACGGCCGACACTCCAATGCTCCTTTGGAGCATACTCTCTGAATAAGGTATAATAAACTTCCACCGAGAGACGCTCCTCCGCCGGGTATAACATCTGGACGAATGTACTCTCTGGCTGCTTTATGGTCTTCAGCTCCAGACACGAGGTATCCGCTGTATTCCTTTGACCATCCCGGATAACACTGATTCCTGCCCGGAATCACCATTTTAGCCGATCTCTGGGAGTGACATATACGGCGCACGGTGCGCTATGTTTATATAGGTTGGCACCGAACAAAGCAGCACCCCCACCACCCCAGATGCGGTCGAGTTTTGTCACGGTATAAATGCAAACCCGTTTCCCCAGCCACCACCCCACCATAAGTGTAATATTATTATCGGTGTGTCCGTTATATTGTAGGCAAACCAAATAGGGCGATGGCTTCACAATATTTCCTAGATATGCCACCAAAACGCGGTAGATCATTTTAGTTTACACATTGTGTTTTGTCTGGTATTGTCTACGGAATGTGCGCATTACTGATGGATACGTTGGTGTATACATAGAGTTCCTAAGGTGTGCGTAGTTTCTGCAAATAGTCTGGATATGTGTTTAACTACACACCATGTACTCGTGTAATTTAACCATAGTTTAGGTGTTTCGTTGATGGAATGGCGAACAGTGCAGATCTGCACTGGTCGCAAAATCCATAAGCACAGTATGCTCATGATCTGCACTGTTCACCATTCCATCAATGCAACATCCGTCTTGTTTCTAACAAGCAAAATGGATCGATATCAGGCTTCAGGAGTGTGCGATTTGATCAGAAACAACACTGGTCACAAATCCCATAAGCCCCATTTTCCCTCCAGTCACAGCAACATACGACAGTCAACTATTACTGGACTGTGTGGTAGAAGAGCGTACGTGAGTAAACCAATGAGGTTTCATTGGCGGGACACGTAGTTCGACCCCAGTTCGACCCCATCTCACATACGTCGACCCAGAGTCTGAAAACGTGATAATTACAAATGGCTGCTTTATCAGCTCATTCTATGACGGACACTATATTAGCATACTTCCAACATATAATCAATTAGTACCTCTCGCTCCTGTTTAGATCCACAGTCAATGCACAGGTAAAACAATTGGACCATTGTTCATTTGTGCAGTTTGTTTCTTATGATAGGTATTATAAAGATTTGCATAAGGGATATAAACTGTACAATCGGGATGAGATGGATATCTAAGTCATATTGTTATCAACAATTTCTGTCGAAATTTGTTACTTTCATGCATGATAGATGGACTGAGTGGGAAACAAAGTTGGATAGCAAGCAAATTAAATACCTACAAAGGATGCGGTTTGCTCGGGACATCGGTATAAACCAAGCTAAATGCATTGGTAGTATGAGCAAAGTAAGTGCGCATCAAAACTGCAGACGCGTACATGATTCAACTGATAAATGTATGAAAACAATCCTGAACACATGATAAGAAAAGCTCCGTCATATACGGCATGTATCGTGAGAGAATGTCCCACCTGCGTTTATCAAAACCTTAGATAAGGGCCGGGAATTTTTTTACTTTTCCATGCTCAATATTGAACCGTTTACAGCTGTCTCGGATTCACAAATACAAATATAAACGTGCTCTGGTATCACACCTAACCATTATAACATACATGCAGACAACACAATTTGAAATAAATACAATATAGATTACAGGTTAGTCCATGTTGAGCACGGTTCGGAGTTGAGTACGTGATACGTTTTATTACCTCGGTTCCCGACTGCTGTGTGAGGTTCTATATGAGAGTGTTGACACTCAATTATAAAATATCTGTATCATACGGTGGCATATTTCTGAAATCCACAAAACGAGATGACGTGATAATACTCTGGCAGCCGGAAGACCTTGTTTTGAATACAATATTTTTCTTTCTTATTGACAAATGTGCGTGTTCCATATGCGACTATTGACTAGCTGTCAATCTTGAGCGTGTTAAGAGAAATATGCATGAATTAAAAGTGGCCGCAAATAGTTATGAGTGAAAAGAGTATAGGAACATATACGCCTATCCACTGATGACACCAGTTTATACCTTATTGTAAACACTCCCAAAAAGGCTTCTGGGACCATTAATTCCTATAATGAAATTATTACCCACTGGCCTAAGTAAATGGCTCGTATCTCTAAGCCCTAAGAAGGCAGAATCACTTCGTATATCACGGAAACGTAATAGAGTAACACAATCCCCAATATTGACGATTAGCGTTAATGTTTCAGATGTTGCGAGCCACGAACACCTGTAAATACTTTAACAATGAAAGAACATGGCATCAGCATATATAATATATATCAGAGAAGGCATGGCGCAGAATCTCATTATGAGAAACTTAAAATACCTACTAGATAGAAAATGCATTGAAATGGTTCACCTAGCCTTTATTAAACCACTACTAGGATATACGGATACATAACGTATGGGATATTCGTACTCAATATGAACAGACGGCGAAAAAACTAAATGGAAGTGCACGTGTAGCTACATGTACAACTCGGATAGTTTCAACTAATTCCTTGTTAGATGTAAAACAATAGAATATAGAAGTTTCTCACATAATCTCACGCGTTTTTACAAAACCGAAAATTGGCATTTCGCCTAATTACCTTGTAGATATCCTTCCGCTGGAAGCAGACAACAGGTTATAATCTGAGAAACCCTGGCAAGATACAGACCATACGCTCCAGAACAAGTCTCTATTACAAGGAATTAAATAAGTGTATAATTATGTCACTATTCCACCAGTTCTAAAAATTACGAGTGCCCGTTATACAAATATAATCATTTATTAATTATCAATTTACTGTTAGCGACGCGCGGTGGTAACAGTCTATTTTGATAATGTGCGGAGACGACGACTTTCACATCACGGCTTGCGGTGCGCATGCGCAGTATACTACACGCGCCAGTAGGCTTCCCAATATGTAAACAAGAATATCAACATGTCGAAACGTTCAGGACGGAAATTGTATGAAACGGCGTCGTTCAAAAAAAGCGAAATGTCTGAGGAACAGGCAGTACAGAGAGAGAGTGGTTAATATTGGCGACCAGATCACCAAATGGAAAGAGTTACGTGGATATTTAAATTTGGACTCGAACAGAGATTTTTCTCTCAACTTCCGATACTTCACTGCGCATATCAAATATGTGATATGATTGACCTTGTCACGTGACGCGTATTGGTAAAAATAGCACTTGCTCGGAAAATACCGTTTATGGTCGCGGCATATAAAATGGGATTTAACACCAATTAACACGCGCCGTAATTAAAAATAACTCGTTAGTGGGTAGACAAATGGCTCATATAAGGCATGACAGAAAATGAAAAGTAGTAGTACAGTGTAACCTGTTGCGTGGGCATGTACCTTTAATAAGCACATTCACAGTGATGCATATTTTGGGTGATGAACTACATAACTGCTAAATAAGCCATTCAATTTACATTCTGCAGTGTGAACCACAACAGAATGAAATGTAATGGCCCTTGTTAACTGTTGACATGGATTGACACTTCTGTGGAGGTCACGTGACCACCTTTATTGGGCCATTTTGTGCTGGATCCTCTTTACCATGGTGTCATACATACATATGTTGGTACCTCAACCCTCCGCCTAAGTATTTGCATAGGTGATCATATCTCAGACGTCATAATATCTCCATTATTCTAATTATTTGTTCCGCAGTGCTCACAAAGTTTCGTGACCGCCATTATTTGACTGTAAACTCACACAGCCTTTCTGGCGGTCACTCATTAAATGCATGTTTATCTTCACAACTTTACACTTACCTGATGTATTTTGACATGCACAATCATCTGGACATCTGACCGTCACGATATCTTAGCTATATACGCTGTATTTCTAGTCTAAAGCACAAAAACGTAACTTTCAAATCCAAGATGGCGGAAACTTGACAGTCAACGCTCAGATTTCCTGGCCACCGATTGGCTGACTGTCAGATCCAGTGTCTATATAAGGAATGACGCAACACAGATTCTCATTTCGGTCATTTCGGTCACAAAGAGCAGATCAACTCTCAAATGCAGAACTTTAACTTTCACTAAAACTTCGTTCGGTCATTAGTTGTTGTTGTTGTAGATTCTTCCAGCCACTAACATTTCGGCTACTGCTAGTACTACAGTGTACTGCCATCCTGACAAACAATCGTGATAGAAATAATAAAGAAACTGAAACTTGTATCTTGGTTAGTCTACTCTAAACTGCCAACCAGGGTTTAGCTGCTAGCCTAACAATATATGGGATTTAGTACTAAACCCATTGACCCGGCCTTAAATGACCTTAGCTGTTGATAGGCCGCTAAACCACAAGAAACAAACAAACACTCACAACTTCCATTACTGCCCAATATATACATTACATAGACATCAAGTAATAGCCGATATACAAGCTTACTGTCAACCGACCCTTCATACGAGACTCTATGGTAATACAAACCTAGACGAACCGACTAAGTAAGTAATATTTGCATCCGTAAAAATATACATAGAGAACAAATGTCGTTTTTAAAACGGTATCCGTTCGTGTACACCGTACCGACAAGTATTAATTAACGTGGGTATGCGATGACTTGGTGTTTTTATTCGAACACCTGTACGTGCCTCTTCTTTTTCTACGTTTATTAATAGTATCCTTTTCGATAAAATCTGATATATATACTATCAACTGTTTGGATTTGTAAATTAACTAAAAAAGTTCCCTTAATGAAATAATATATATAGTCCTTGTTTTTATTTTTGCTAAAAATGGTTAATGTATGTATGTTGACATATTGTCATGTATAATACATTTATCAGGTATCGCAGAAAGTCTAAGCTAGGCATATAAATTATAATAATATAATATAATTATTATGTTAATATCAGTACTACGTGGGACAGTCAGCGTCAAATTTAATAGACAGTTGCGTTATAACTCCTTAAATATTTAATCAATCGTAACCATGGATATAATTGATAAAATATAATCAATTAGCAACTAATTATAAAAGAACGTAGGTTTAGTGGTTACATTCTGACAATATCTACACACATAGTGGACGCGACCTGATTGCAAATATTGCTATAATCCGTTGCTCGGGTTAATTAATTATAGTCCAATATTATTTTATGATTATGTATATAATTCAAGTGGTGCAAACATTGTAATTCTTTGAAGCCATTGCATTTCATACCGTTTTCATTCTACAGAACTGCTTCTCACTTAACGTTCAGTATGCTTTCAATCAAATCCCATTTGTATAGTACTGTATATAGTATTATTGATGCCATACTGGTAACTCATATACAAACAAGCAAATTTAGAAATGCTAAATGAATCTGTTAAAGCATTCCTGGTTTAATATGGAAAAATGCTGCTAGCTACATACAAAGTTAAAACAATTATAAAAAAAACTTAGATTATTCGAAAATCAGCTGTAGAACAGTTGCCACATTCTGAAAATTCTCACAATACATATATGGAAATATAGAATACAACAGATATTCATAAATATATCATACAAATGACCGTTGGCCTCTAAAAATGGCATTTCTTTTGGAACTAGGGATGTTCGTCTTGCATACTACATTACGTTTCATGATGGTATGTATTTACTCGTAGCTGTTTCCATTTTTTATCTGTGACCTCCAAGTGTGTGACCTTCACCTTGGACGACTTAGGGACCCGTTTCCCGCATGTGTCGTATAGTCGGACGATGGTAAACTAAATTGTTTGTGTATTTATTTGAAAATCCATTCTAATGTTTTGGTTTTATGGCACCAGATAGACATGTGTGGTTATTCAAAATTCCACCAAACGGTATGGATATATGGCCCCAGATGAACATTTTGTTTCAATTTTGACCGCTAAATGTGACATTGACATTGGACATAGGGACCTTCACCGGCTGCATAGTTTATTAGTTTTGCACTTAAGAACTTCTCAGTCGTATGAAGTTAGTGAAACGGTCCCCATGGTCTTCAGCGTGCTTCGTCCTCTGATGATAACGAACAGGTGTGTGAAGTTATTCGAAAGCCCACCGAACGGTTTTGTAGACATGACTCTGGACGGACGGACGGACGGACAACGCTAATACTATATCCCTCCGACTTCGTCGGCGGACAATACAATATGTTTAACCCTGATTGGCTACAGGTATTGTATCATACGTGCGTTTATTCCACTTCCATGGGTTAGTTACAACACTGTGAGAACGGTTTTCAATTGAAACACATATGTTATTTATTTTGTATACACACAGCAGAGGTGAATTTCCGACCATTAACACTCCAGTAATCATCAGTCAGTTGGTAAAAGCAGCACATGTGAATCACAGCCATCGACATAGGATGGGAACTCCAGTAAGTATCAGTCACATGGTACAAACAACACAGGTAAGTTCCCGGCCATCAACATACGGCGGACACTTAAGTGACCCATTGGAGCATACTCCCTCAACCAGGTACAAGATACTTCCACCGAGAGCTGCGCCTCCGCCGGTTATCATCTCTGGCCGACGGTCCAGACAGACATACTCTGTGGTTGCTTTAAGGTCTTCACCTCCGGACACGAGATATCCGCTGTATTCCTTTGTCCATCCAGGGTAACACTGGTTCCTGCCCGGGATCATCATTTTAGTCGACCTCCGGGAGTGACATACGGCGCACGGTGCGTCATGGTTATTTAGGTTGGTACCGAACAAAGCAGACCCCCCGTCTGTCTCGTACCACATCTCGTACTCTGTACCATATATCTTCCCGCGACTAGTTTTGTGCTCATCATAATGGTCCCAGGTAGGGTTTGCTGACAGACAAAGGTAGTTGGAGGGTGCTCCATAATTATTCCACCATCCTCCTCCCATATAGCCTGCAATAATAATGCACATGAAGCAATAATAATGTAATAATAATGGAATACTAATGTCCATTAAGTAATATTAATGTAATAATAATGTAATAATAATGCCCATGAAACAGAGAACGATGCTGTATGGGAATATCATGTTCAATGAGGTCAAGGCAATATCCAATGATGCCGTTGTGTATCGTCACAGAATAAATGCAAACCCGTTTCCCGAGCCACCACCTCACTCCTGCCCATATGTGTAATATCATTGTAGGTGTGTCAGTTATATCGTAGGCAAACCAAATAGGGCGATGGCGTCAAACTATTTCCTAGATATGCCACCAAAACGAGGTAGATCATTTTATTTTACACATTGTGTTTTGTCTGGTTATGTCTACGGAATATGCGCATTACTGATGAATATTTTGGTGTATATAGAGTTGCTAAGATGTGCGTAGTTTCTGCAAATAGTCTGGATATGTGTATAATTACACATCATGTACTGGTGTAATGTAACCATATTTGATGTGTTTCATTGATGGAATGGATCTACACTGATCGCAAAATCCATAATCACAGTATAATCAACATCTCTGCACTGTTCGCCATTCCATCAATGAAACATTCGTCGTGCTTCTAACAAGCAGCATTGATCCCTATCAGGCGAGAGTAGTGTGGTATTTGATAAGAAACTACACTGGTCACAAATCCAATTTTCCCTCCAGACACAGTCACATATGACAGTCCACTATTAATGGGATGTGTGGAAGAAGAGCGTACCTGAGTATACCAGTGACGTTCCAATGGCGGGGCACGTAGTTCGGCCCCATCTCACATACGTCGACCCAGAGTCTGAAAACGACATAATTACAATGGCTGCTTTTCCCTCTATGACATTGTGCACTATGCAATAGTACATAACTAAGTGGCAATGATACAACGATCTACGGATAATATTACTGAAGTATTGAAATATTGATAGTGTTGAGCAGAGATGGTGGAAACTTATTATTTAGTTTTATTAAAACAAAACAAGGGCATCGTTATCACTAAGCTGATCCCCTCGCTTGAAGACTTGTAAAAAATATTCAATGCATTTGCCTTACATACAAGGTGAACATATGTCCTCAGTGATCATTACCTTGGGCCGTCGGATGTGGGTCGTATGCAAAACAATGCACCATCCCCAGACACACAGTTTGGCAAAATAATACCAACATAGGTGAACCGAATAATACGTTATTGAATAAACAAAAACAATTTAACGCATTTGTCTTACAAACAATGTGAACATAAGTCCTCAGTGACATTGACCTTGGTCGGACGTGTGTCGTATGAAAAACAAAGCACCGTCCATAGACACACATTTTGGCCAACTATTATCAAAATCGGTGAAGCGGCTAATACGTTATTGAATAAACAAAACAAACGCTTTAACGCATTTGCCGTCCGGGTATGGAAGGTGTTCGGGCCAATTCCCACCCTTAAATATAAGCCGAATAGAATAGAATAGCCTTACAAACAAGGTGAACAGATGTCCCGTGTGTCATTGACCTTGTGTGGTCGGACGTGTGTCGTATACTAAACAAAGCACCATCCCTAGACACAAATTGTGGCTAAATATTATCAAAATCGGTGATGAAGTTCATAAGTTATTTAAAAATGAAATGTGTTACTAACGTACGTACGCACGTACGCACGGAGGCACATGGACTAACGCTATATCCCAGCTTGCCTATCTGCGAGGTGATATGATTAAAATATAGTATGGGTGGGATTGCACCAACTAACCAATTAGCGTGCATTTTGTCTAAGCGCATGAAAAACACCAAGTTACCTTGTATTATTATAGGCGAATCAGACTTTACGACATTTTGTGGGATTTTCGTACAACGGTGGCGAATGCAAGTTCAATACCTTGTATAGTTATACAATCAGCAGACCCGGGCGCATTTGAATGTTTTGTACATGGTTAAGAAAGGTGTTTCATGTAATATACCAACAATAATTGACCATCCAAGACACGCTAGAAGCACCTCAGTGTGTTCTGTGATTTGTACAGGACTCAAATAATGAAGCGGTAATTTGTTTCTTATACTAGGTATTATATGCATATGCATGAAGAATACAAACTCTAAAATCGGAATGAAATGGATATCTAAGTGATAGTTGCTAGAATATTTCGAAAGCTGCTTGCTTTTATGTATCAAAAATGAACTCTGATTGGCAAACAAAGTTGAGTAAGCAAATTAAATTCATATACAGAATACGGGTTGCTTGTGACATACGTATAAATCAAAATAAATGTATGAATTCTACATTTATCTTGATTTATACGGATGTCCCAAGTCGACAAGAAACAAATGACCACACGCGGATACTAGCTGACAGCAGACAATACTTCGAAGTAAAGTTGCTCTGCATTGAAGTTGAATGTTTATTCACTTTTACTTGTCAACTCCAGATGAGACACGGAACTTTGAAGATGACTGTCTGTGCTTTGAAGCTGAACCACCGTGTTGTGAAGCTGTGTAATCTCCGCTTTCAATGCCTGTATCGCCTGTGCAATATCGGTGTCACTGTGCAGCAGTATCCGCTTGTCGCGATTCGAGGCGGTAATTACCACGGCTCCAACCGAGAGCAACAAAACCACAGACGCGTACATGATTCACCTGTAAGATTATGAAGACACGCATGCACATATGATAAGAAAACTATACGTCATGTGGCTGTGATTGGAAAAATTGGGCTTATGGGATGTAGTACGGGGCGCCAAGTGGAACATGGCTCAATTTTGTCAACAAAATTCATTTTTGTGCCACAACATTCAATTCTGTGTCACAAAATTCACTTTCACAAAATTCACTTTTGTGCCACAGAATTCAATTCTGTGTCACAAAATTCAATTCTGTGTCACAAAATTCACTTTTGTGCCACAAAATTCAATTCTGTGCCACAAAATTCAATTCTGTCAATTCTGCACACGCATGTAAGAAGGACTACCATTGGTCAGAAACTGCACTGGAGAAATGGGTCACGGTCGCCGATCTACACATTCAATGTCGATGATTTATTTCTCATTCTGCCGATGATTCATTTCTCATTCTGCCATTTTGCTTCAACTATCTCCAAACAGTCAAACGTTGACAAACCCATTCGTATTTAAACTCATTTGCGTTATAATTGTACACATAATTCATGTACATGTAGATCTCCCGCGAGTACTGACGTCATTTAGTGTGTATCGCAAGGTACATTTGCCCCAGTTAAATCAATAACACACGCGCTGTGGCCTGTGTTCTGACTGCTGTCTGTGTTTATAAACATAATGTGTGTATTGGGCCATTTGAGGAAACCATTTGTAGTATTTGTGTAGATACCATGGATACATGTACTAAGATGGTGTATACTGTAAATAATGCATGTAGACACATAGTTGCGAACACGTAACTTCGCAACTAGTAGACACAGATCCAATACCATTTGTTTCACAAGGTTAGATCTACTGTTAGAATACGACGTCATCTAATGTCATTTTCGAGCATAAAACGTTACCTGATAAATAGAATACCAGGCTAGTGTATTTTAATATCAAGTTTATCAGGCTCGGCTCGGAAACGGTAGGAATTCCTCGGCAAGCCTCGGAATTCCTACGCGTTTCATAGCCTTGCCTGATAAACTTGATATCAAAATACACTAGCCTGGTATTCTCTATATATGGGCATGCTCTCAGGTCTAGCTATGTCCCGGCTACTTTATGTTTGACCCTGTTTACATAATTGAGGGAAAATTCTGAATATTTTTCTTATTTCTCCTTCAAAGTATATATGCTTATATGGTGTGACCACTCATTTGTAATCATAATATAACCAAAATAACTGTCCATAAAGAAGTATAATATTGATATATTGGGCTATATTTTCGCATTGAAATATTTAAACCTGCAAGTGTACTCCACCATCTAGTAAAATGGACTAAGACCGATCTCAACCAATCAACGTAGAGAGACATACACTATCCTACGCAAACTAATTATTGTGGACAAAAATGAATTCTGTCCTACAAAACTGAATTTTCTTCACAAAACTCAATTCTGTCTTACAAAATTGAATCCTTTATAACAAAAATGAATTTTGTATACGAAACGTATGCAGAATTGAATTTTGTGACACAGAATTGAATTTTGTGACACAGAATTGACAGAATTGAATTTTGTGACACAGAATTGAATTTTGTGATTTTTAGTGTTACAAAACTCAATTTTGTACACATAATTAACCTGTCCTGCATGGCGCTGATCAAATACCATATTCCAGTATACTAGTACTCATAGCGATTTATATTGCCGTTTAGAAGCATGATATGGGTGTTTCAATGATGGAATAGCGAACAGTGCAGATCCTGAATCCACAGCCACATATGAGACAAGCCATGTGAGTTTGTACATAAGGTGTGCGATTGTGCATCACTAATACTTACAGACATTGTTATATTTGCTGTAAATGATGTCGAATGTTACCGAAATTTTCAAAGCAAAGAACACTCCTGAACATTTCGTAAACTGTTGACGTTATATACGGAACATATCGTAAATATCGTCAATAGTGTCATGAGATATTCTTAGGTACGAAATCAAATGGCTCGTCTCATAATACGTTGTGAAATCCAAGTGCAAATGTTCCATGTCTATCAAAAGTTATAGAGGTTTTGATGTCTGCATATTGTATGCCAATGGGCTGTGACATTACAGTAAGTTCATTTAAATAATGCAAATTACGGTATATACATGATTAATGAAGGAAATTAATTGAGGCAAATATGTTAAAAATAAAGTTAACATACATAAAGCTAAGTAGTTATTGGTCGTAAGTATTGTATACTCCAAGCTAATTTAACATTAAACAATACATAACTTGTGACACAGATTGACTATTTGCATGCGGTTTTCACCACAGATTCTTGAAGAAAGGTTCATGTTGCAGTGTTTTATAGGTTATTTCGGTATATCTGGCGGTTTGGGTGCATTGTTACCAACATATAATTGTCGCCACCTCCCGCGAGTTACACGTATAAGTACGGTACTTTACATGATGAGAAAAGGAGCTTCTACCCACGTACGTTTTTAACCAATAAAACCATTATTTGTTAACCGGTCCCAAATTGTTTGTTTAGATTAATGTATTCGACCTGAACCGCCAATGAAAAACGCAAATATTCTCGGATACATGGTCGAGCTCTCAATGCGGAGACATTTGGTCACACAGCCGTGTTTACAATTTTGCAGCACGACGTTCATTGGCTGACACACATGTGTCTAATAATATCGTGACGTGGGATGTCGCAGTGGGTTGTGACACATAGCGGGAAATGTTTATCAAATCAAATGGCACGCCACGCGTGTTACATCTCCGCTTTGAGGGCTCGCAAGAAAATCTTGCAATTTTAGGAATTTTAATGTCTTAAATGTAGGAACAGATACGTCGCAATTTCGTTCTGACTTTTAGATTCGAGCTGTGAAAGCTTGCTTTGGAGCTGTGCATGGTCCGCTTTCAGTGTCTGTATCGCCTGGACAATATCGTGTCACCGTGCAGCAGTGTCCGCTTGTTCTGATTCGAAGCGACAGACACGGCCCCCAATCGAGAACACCTGAACCACAGACGCGTACATGACTCAACTGATAAATGTGTGAAAACAACACTGCACACATGATAAGAAAAGCGCCGTCATATACATGGCTATGCACCTAAACAGACACAAGTAGTCGTCGTACGTGTCGACGGAATACATTCCCTTCTTCTGTCTTAACCAATCGGGGAGTTTTCCCGCTCCCATGAGGAGTTGTACGGCATGTATCGTGAGAGAATGTCCACCTGCGTTTATCAAAACCTTAGATAAGGGACAGGGGATTTTATTTTTACTTTTTCCGTACTCAATCTTGAACCGTTCACAACTTGGCTTGACATCCAAATATTGAGAATATAAACGTGCTCTGACAAGTTGTATCACATCCGACCCAGGTCATTGTCACATACATACAGAACACACAATTTGAAATAAACACAATATACATTACTGGTTAGACCATGTTGAGCACGGTTCGGAGTTGGTACGGGGTACGTGTTATTACCTCGGTTGCTGACTGTTGTGTGAGGTTCTATATGTGAGTGTTGGCACTCCATTATACAATATCTGTATCATACGGTGGTATATTTCTGTCATCCACATCACGTGATGACGTGATAGCTAAAATGTCATATCAACTTACTAACTGGACAAGAGAAGATAAACAGGACAAGCTAACTAATAATCCGGCAGCCGGGAGATTAACCTTGTTTTGAATACAATATGTTTATGTTTTATTAACGAATGTGCGTGTTCAGACCGTCCATATTCGTAATCTGCTTGATGACTATCTGTCAATCTTGAGCGTGTTGAGAATTATGATTGAATGAAACGTGGCCGCAAATATTTAAAAAGAGTATAGGAAAATGTACGCCTATCCACTGATGACACCAGTTTATACCTTATTGTAGACACTCCCGAAACGGCTTCTAGGACCATTAATTCCGATATTGAAATTATTACCGACTGGCCTAAGTAAATAAAATGACTCGTATCACTTAATCCTAAGAAGACAGAATCACTTCTTATATCACAGAAACGTAATAGAGTAACACGATCGCCAATATCGACGATTAGTGTTAATTTTTCATATATATTCGAGCCACGAAAACCTGTAAATAATAACAATGAAAGAACATGACATCAGCATATACGTATAATAATGAAACAGACGGTGAAAAAAATAAATGGAAGATGCACGTGTAGCTATATGTACAACTCGGATAGTTTCAAGTGATTCATTATTAGATATAAAACATTAGAATATAGAGGTTTCTCACATCTCGCGTTTTAATAAAACAGAAAACTGGCATTTCGCCTAATTACTTTGTAGATATATTTCCGCTGGAAGCAGAAACAACTCGTCATAATCTGAGAAAACCTGACAAACTACAAACCATACGCTCCAGAACAACTCTATATTACAACTCTTGTCTTCCCTCTTCCGTCTGAGACTGGAACTATCTGCCAGAAGACACTCGAATTGTTCCGTCACTTAAGTAGCAGTTGTCTTAAAACAAAAATAAAAAGCAAATACAGACGAGGTTCCAACTTATTAATATTGTGATATACGGCACATCTGTTAACCATGATCTATATCGTAAAACCATGTTGTTGAGTCACCCAATTGTATCTGCAGAGGACAAGTTGAAGATGCCACTCACAACTTCTAGTCCTACCCAATATATACATTACATAGACACCAAGTAATAGCCGATATACAAGCTTACTGGCAACCGACCCTTCATACCATACTCTATGGTAACACACACCTAGATCAACCTAGACTAATGAAGAAATATTTGCATAGGGAACAAATGTTGTTTTTAAAACGGTATCAGTTCGTGTACACCGTACCGATAAGCATTAATGAACGTTGATATACGGTGACTTGGTATTTTTATTCGAACACCTGCATGTGGCTTTTTTCTACTTTTATTAATAGTATCCTTTTCGATAAGATCTGATCAAAAATACTATACAATGTTTGGATTTGTAAATTAACGAAAAAAGTTTCCGTAATGAAATAATATATATATTCTTTGTTTTTCATTTTGCTAAAAATGGTTAATTTATGTATATCGACATATTGTCATTTATAATATATTTATCAGGTATCGCAGGAAGTCTAAACTAGGCATATAAATTAGAATAATAAAATATAAATATTATGTTAATATCAGTACTAAGTGGGACAGTCAACGTCAAAATTAATAGAGAGTTGAGCTGTAACTCCTTAAATATTTAATCAATCCTAACCATGGATATACTTGATATAAATATAATCAATTAGCAACTAATTATAAAAGAACGTAGGTTTAGTGGTTACATTCGGACAATATGTACACGCATAGTGGACGCGACCTGATTGCAAATATTGCTATAATCCGTTGTTCGGGTTAATTGAATATAGTACAATATTATTTTAGGATTATGTATATAATTCAAGTGGTGCAAACATTGTAATTCTTTGTAGCCATTGCATTTCTTACCATTTTGATTCTACAGAACGGCTTCTCATTTAACGTTCAGTATGCTTTCAATCCAATCCAATTTGTATAATACTGTATATAGTATTATTGATGTCATACTGGTAACTCATATATACACAAGCAAATTTAGAAATGCTAAATGAATGTTAAAGCATCCCTGGTTACATACAAGGTTGAAACAATTATATAAAAAAATCAGCTATAGAACAGTAAGTTGCCACATTCTGAAAATTCTCACAATACATATATGAAAATATAGAATACAACAGCTATTCACAAATATATCACACACATGACCGTTGACCCCTAGGGATGTTCGTCTTGCATACTACATTACGCTTCATGCTGGTTAAGTATTTACTTGTAGCTGTTCCCATTTTGTTTATCTGTGACCTCCAAGTGTGTCACCTTCATCATGGGCATAGGGACCAGTTTCTTGCATGTGTCGTATAGTGGGATGATGGTAAACTTAATTGTTTACGTATTTATTTGAAAATTCATTGTCAAGTTTTGGTTATATGGCACCAGATAGACATTTAACTCCCATTTCCGGTATTTGACCTCTAAGCGTGACCTTCACCTTGGACCTAGAGACCTACTTCTTACGTGTGGTTCGTCCTCTAATAACGCCGAACATTTGTGTGCGGTTATACAAAATTCCACCAAACGGTATGGATATATGACCCCAGATGGACATTTTATTCAAATTTTGACCGCTAAATGTGACATTGACATTGGACATAGGGACCTTCGTCGGCTGCATAGTTCATTAGTTTTGCACTTAAGAACGTCTCAGTCGTATGAAGTTAGTGAAACGGCCTCCAGAGTCTTAAGCGTGCTTCGTCCTCTGATGATAACGAATGGTTTTGTAGACATGACTCTGTACGGACATATCTTTAACCCAGCTTGGCTCCAGGTATTTATCATACGTGTGTTAATTCCACTTCCACTTGTTACTTACAACACTGAGAACGGTTTTCAATTGAAACATATAGGTTATTTACTTTGTACACACAGCAGAGGTGAATTCCCGACCATTAATACGACAGTGTCATCAATCATCAGGCACATATAAAAACAGCACAGGTGATTCCCAGCCATCAATAGTAAACATCAGTCACATGGTACAAACGATACAGGTGAGCTCCCGGCCATCAACATACGGCGGACACTCCAGTAATCATCAGTCACATGGTACAAATAACACAGGTGAGTTCCCGGCCATTAACATACGATGGACAATCCAGTAATCATCAGTCACATGGTACAAACAACACAGGTGAGTTCCCGGCCATCAATATACGGCGTACACTCCAGTAATATCAGTCACATGGTACAAACAACAGAGGTGAGTTCCCCGCCATCAACATACGGCGGACACTCCAGTAACATCAGTTACATGGTAAAAATAACACTTGTGAATTCCCGGCCATCAACATACGGTGGACACTCCAGTAATCACCAGGCACATGGTACAAACAACACAGATGACATCCCGGCCATCAACATATGGCGTACATTCCAGTAATCATCGATCACATGGTACAAGCAACACAGGTGTGTGCTCAGCCATCAACGTACGGCGGACACTCCAGTAATCATCAGTCACATGGTACAAATAACACAGGTGAGTTCCCGGCCATTAACATACGATGGACAATCCAGTAATCATCAGTCACATGGTACAAACAACACAGGTGAGTTCCCGGCCATCAACATACGGCGGACACTCCAGTAATCATCGGTCACATGGTACAAACAACACAGGTGAGATCCCGGCAATCAACGAACGGCGGACACTTCAGTAATCATCAGTCACATGGTACAAACAACACAGGTGAGTTCCCGGCCATCAACATACGGCGGACATCCAGTGACCCTTTGGAGCATACTCCATCAACACAGCACAATACACATTGGGATGGTGGTGTTCTGATTTTACTGGCCGTCCAAAAGTGAAAGTAGACTGTGCCTCCATTATGGGGAAATAACCCGTGTTTGATATGCTAACATGATTATATGCATGTACGGCTATGGGACATGTATTAGCTGATAATTTCCTGTACTTACGTCGTAATATAGTGTGTAATGATCCTTATTTCATTCATATGTATCATCACCGTAATTCATCCCTGATTGTAAATACGTTCCCTTATTGAAAACACACCACGGACATATGTATATGTACTAGAGTGCTAATTATGTTAAAATCCAGCACAACCTTCAAACTCGGACGCAATGGGGACCTCGTATGGTATCCACGTAATGGAGGTTCCATGCGTTTCCTAAATATCCAGGTTTCATGTGACCTTCGATGTTGAATTTTTTATCTGATACGTCGTAATACGTACAGTGTGTAATAATGTTAGTCTCATTGTGAATAGTGTCTCCCATACGTAATGGCGAACAGTATGTGTAGATAAAAATCAAACTGTGTTGATGCGCATACTGATCTTACGCTACGTTGGTCGCAAAATAAAAATGAATATTTTAATAAGTAGGAAAACAAATATAACAATATTGTTTAACGGATTCGAACTCATATGTGTAGGGGCGAAGTACGATTCAATGTAGGCAATACTTGCGCGGACCCATTGCACCACGGAGTCCAATACAATATCAATTAGCTAATGGTCATTCACTACAAAATAAGTAGTGAAATATGTCAATTTTGGCTTGAAACCAGCACATGTGATCAAAACTGATTAGTAGCCGTTCAGTTCGCCACTTTCCCGATTCGTTCCCGGAATGTTTTTTAACAATTTCAAGCTATAAAATCCCATTCACTTTTGACCTAAAACAACGCACTAGATGACACAAAAGTTGGAAACACGTTCTTTGTGAGACTTTTGTGATATCCACGTGTATCATAAGTTTCATCTAACTACCGTCATTGCTTACAGAAACAATTAGGCTGTATGAATTCTGCAGCAGACGCATTTTAAAAATAGTCCGCTGTAAATTGTCATTCGTACGTTATGACCTAGACACGAATGACCTGGGTACGTTTAACAATGGTACCCGGCCTCCTGGATGGGCATGTATGAATTAGTTGAATAATGTTACCAATAATTTCATTCAGGACTCACTAGCGCAGTGGTGTACGACGTTGTGTCCCTCGTTAAACAATTAAGCGATGACATGTCGTCGTAGTTGGAATTAGAACTCGAGCGTATTCGTTTTGTTTTACTTATCTTTTTTATTTCCTTTTACAGTTGCTTTTTGTTTGTTTTTTGTTTTTGTTGTTTGTTGTTTTTGTAGGAAACAACTGTTCATGTGGTCTGCTTATATTGGATAACTTCAATTATTTCGACACTAACTAGCCATAAATTCCAAATATGTGTTTGAAAAATATGCGAGTATCAATAATGAAGATATTTGTTAATAAATATATGTATCACATTGGATATTTCCATCTGTCTGCAATGTCGTTACAACGGCATTGCACGTGTCATTTTTATCACTAGGGCATTTACACGTTCGCGAAATCTGACCAGGCATACAGCCTGGTATATATTCAATCATACTGATGTTCGTTATGTCTATGAATTAGAAGGGAAAAAAGCACAAAGAATTAATAAATTATGTTTCTATGAATACCTAAAATGGCCCGACGAGTCAATGCTAAATAAAATGTAACTATGACCACATAAAACGGGCAAGCGCACCAACGCAAGCAGTCCTTTGGAATGGTATATATGTTCACTGTATCATTATAAATGCTTATCAGGATTTAGCCTAAGAGGATTTGTATCAGCTGGAAACCCAAGAACATTTTGTGAATGAAATCGACGATTCGCGACATTTTTAGAGTTTAAATGCGAAACGATTTACTCTGAATAGCCTCGCCAAAGTCTATATAATATACAAATTTCCACATGGCGCCTCGCATGTAGTAGAACATGATTAACCCGGACATGGATATGTTGATCATGTGTCCTTTTGTAGATTGTAAATAATTGTATTTATTGAAAAACCACACGGACGTGTGGCAGAGTGCTCATAATGATAAAATCCAGTGAAAACGTTCAGAAATGGACACAATGTAGACCTCGTATGATTTCCATGTAATGGACGTTCTATGCATTGCCTAGATATCCAAGTTGAATGCTATCTATTACGTTGAAAGTGTTATATATGAACCACTCCAACAGGTTATGGACAAATAATTTTTTTATAATTTTGCATGGTGCACACGCTGGAGGTTCATTTTTCGGAAACATTGGGATGGTGGTGTTCAGATTTTACTGGCCGTCCAAAAGTGAAAGTAGACTGTGCCTCCATTATGGGGAAATAACCCGTGTTTGATATGTTCACATGATGGTATGCATGTACGGCTATGGGACATGTATTAGCTGATAATTTCCTATACTTACGTCGTAATATAGTGTTTCATGATCTTTATTTCATGCATATGCATCATCACCGTAATTAATCTCTGATTGTAAATACGTTTCCTTATTGAAAACACACCACGGACAAGTATATGTAGTAGAGTGCTAATTATGTTAAAATCCAGCAAAACCTTCAAACTCAGACGCAATGGGGACCTCGTATGGTGTCCACGTAATGGAGATTCCCTGCGTTTCCTAAATATCCAGGTTTCATGTGACCTTCGATGTTGATATTTTTATCTCATACGTCGTAATACGTACAGTGTATAATAATGTTAGTCTCATTGTGAATAGTGTCTCCCATACGTAATGGCGAACAGTATGTGTAGATAAAAATCAAACTGTGTTGATGCGCATACTGATCTTACGCTACGTTGGTCGCAAAATAAAAATGAATATTTTTTAATAAGTAGGAAACAAATATAACAATATGTTTAACGGATTCGAACTCATACGTGTAGGGGCGAAGTACGATTCAATGTAGGCAATACCTGCACGGACCCATTGCACCACGGAGTCCAATACAATATCAATTAGGTAATGGTCATTCACTACAAAATAAATTGTGAAATATGTCAATTTTGGCTTGAAACCAGCACATGTGATCAAAACTGATTAGTAGCCGTTTAGTTCGCCACTTTCCCGATTCGTTCCCGGAATGTTTGTTAACAATTTCAAGCTATAAAATCCCATTCACTTTTGACCTAAAACAACGCACTAGATGACACAAAAGTTGGAAACACGTTCTTTGTGAGACTTTTGTGATATCCACGTGTATCATCAGTTTCATCTAACTACCGTCATTGCTTACATAAACAATTAGGCTGTATGAAATTCTGCAGCAGACGCATATTAAAAGTAGTCCGCTGTAAATTGTCATTCGTACGTTATGACCTAGACACGAATGGCCTGAGTACGTTCAACAATGGTACCCGGCCTCCTCGATGGGCATGTATGAATTAGTTGAATAATGTTACCAATAATTTCATTCAGGACTCACTAGCGCAGTCGTGTACGACGTTGTGTCCATTGTTAAACAATTAAGCGATGACATGTCGTCGTAGTTGGAATTAGAACTCGAGCGTATTCTTTTTGTTTTACTTATATTTTTTATTTCCTTTTACAGTTGCTTTTTGTTTGTTTTTGTTGTTGTTTTTGTAGAAACACTGTTCATGTGGTCTGCTAATATTGGATAACTTCAATTATTTCGACACTAACTAGCCATAAATTCCAAATATGTGTTTGAAAAATATACGAGTATCAATAATGAAGATATTTGTTAATAAATATATGTATCACATTGGATATTTCCATCTGTCTGCAATGTCGTTACAACGGCATTGCACGTGTCATTTTTATCACTAGGGCATTTACACGTTCGCGAAATCTGACCAGGCATACAGCCTGGTATATATTCAATCACACTGACGTTCGTTATGTCTATGAATTAGAAGGGAAAAAAGCACAAAGAATTAATAAATTATGTTTCTACGAATATGAATACCTAAAATGGCCCGACGAGTCAATGCTAAATAAAATGTAACTATGACCACATAAAACGGGCAAGCGCACCAACGTAAGCAGTCCTTTGGAATGGTATATATGTTCACTGTATCATTATAAATGCTTATCAGGATTTAGCCTAAGAGGATTTGTATCAGCTGGAAACCCAAGAACATTTTGTGAATGACATCGACGATTCGCGACATTTTCAGAGTTTAAATGCGAAACGATTTATTCTGAATAGCCTCGCCAAAGTCTATATAATATACAAATTTCCACATGGCGCCTCGCATGTAGTAGAACCTGATTAACCCGGACATGGATATGTTGATCATGTGTCCTTTTGTAGATTGTAAATAATTGTGTTATTGAAAAACCACACGGACGTGTGGCAGAGTGCTCATAATGATAAAATCCAGTGAAAACGTTCAGAAATGAAAAAAGCACAAAGAATTAATAAATTATGTTTCTATGAATACCTAAAATGGCCCGACGAGTCAATGCTAAATAAAATGTAACTATGACCACATAAAACGGGCAAGCGCACCAACGCAAGCAGTCCTTTGGAATGGTATATATGTTCACTGTATCATTATAAATGCTTATCAGGATTTAGCCTAAGAGGATTTGTATCAGCTGGAAACCCAAGAACATTTTGTGAATGAAATCGACGATTCGCGACATTTTCAGAGTTTAAATGCGAAACGATTTACTCTGAATAGCCTCGCCAAAGTCTATATAATATACAAATTTCCACATGACGCCTCGCATGTAGTAGAACCTGATTAACCCGGACATGGATATGTTGATCATGTGTCCTTTTGTAGATTGTAAATAATTTGTATTTATTGAAAAACCACACGGACGTGTGGCAGAGTGCTCATAATGATAAAAATCCAGTGAAAACGTTCAGAAATGGACACAATGTAGACCTCGTATGATTCCATGTAATGGACGTTCTATGCATTGCCTAGATATCCAAGTTGAATGCTATCTATTACGTTGAAAGTGTTATATATGAACCACTCCAACAGGTTATGGACAAATAATTTTTTTATAATTTTGCATGGTGCACACGCTGGAGGTTCATTTTTTCGGAAACTGGGATGGGATGTGGTGTTCAGATTTTACTGGCCGTCCAAAAGTGAAAGTACTGTGCCTCCATTATGGGAAATAACCCGTGTTTGATATGCTCACATGATGGTATGCATGTACGGCTATGGGACATGTATTAGCTGATAATTTCCTATACTTACGTCGTAATATAGTGTTTCATGATCTTTATTTCATGCATATGCATCATCACCGTAATTAATCTCTGATTGTAAATACGTTTCCTTATTGAAAACACACCACGGACAAGTATATGTAGTATAGTGCTAATTATGTTAAAAATCCAGCAAAACCTTCAAACTCAGACGCAATGGGGACCTCGATGGTGCCACGTAATGGAGATTCCCTGCGTTTCCTAAATAACCAGGTTTCATGTGACCTTCGATGTTGATATTTTATCTCATACGTCGTAATACGTACTGTGTAAATAATAATGTTAGTCTCATTGTGAATAGTGTCTCCCATACTGAATGGCGAACAGTATGTGTAGATAAAAATCAAACTGTGTTGATGCGCATACTGATCTTACGCTACGTTGGTCGCAAAATAAAAATGAAATATTTTATAATAAGTAGGAAAACAAATATAACAATATTGTTTAAACGGATTCGAACTCATACGTGTAGGGGCGAAGTACGATTCAATGTAGGCAATACCTGCACGGACCCATTGCACCACGAGTCCAATACAATATTCAATTAGGTAATGGTCATTCACTACAAAATAAATTGTGAAATATGTCAATTTTGGCTTGAAACCAGCACATGTGATCAAAACTGATTAGTAGCCGTTTAGTTCGCCCACTTTCCCCGATTCGTTCCCGGAATGTTTGTTAACAATTTCAAGCTATAAAATCCCATTCACTTTTGACCTAAAACAACGCACTAGATGACACAAAAGTTGGAAACACGTTCTTTGTGAGACTTTTGTGATATCCACGTGTATCATCAGTTTCATCTAACTACCGTCATTGCTTACATAAACAATTAGGCTGTATGAATTCTGCAGCAGACGCATATTAAAAGTAGTCCGCTGTAAATTGTCATTCGTACGTTATGACCTAGACACGAATGCCTGAGTACGTTCAACAATGGTACCCAGGCCGGCCTCCTCGATGGGCATGTATGAATTAGTTGAATAATGTTACCAATAATTTCATTCAGGACTCACTAGCGCAGTGGTGTACGACGTTGTGTCCATTGTTAAACAATTAAGCGATGACATGTCGTCGTAGTTGGAATTAGAACTCGAGCGTATTCTTTTTGTTTTTACTTATATTTTTTATTTCCTTTTACAGTTGCTTTTTGTTTGTTTTTGTTTTTGTTGTTGTTTTTGTAGAAACACTGTTCATGTGGTCTGCTAATATTGGATAACTTCAATTATTTCGACACTAACTAGCCATAAATTCCAAATATGTGTTTGAAAAATATACGAGTATCAATAATGAAGATATTTGTTAATAAATATATGTATCACATTGGATATTTCCATCTGTCTGCAATGTCGTTACAACGGCATTGCACGTGTCATTTTTATCACTAGGGCATTTACACGTTTCGCGAAATCTGACCAGGCATACAGCCTGGTAATATATTCAATCACACTGACGTTCGTTTTGTCTATAGAATTAGAAGGGAAAAAAACGCACAAAGAATTAATAAATTATGTTTCTACGAATATGAATACCTAAAATGGCCCGACGAGTCAATGCAAATAAAATGTAACTATGACCACATAAAACGGGCAAGCGCAACCAACGTAAGCAGTCCTTTGGAATGGTATATAATGTTCACTGTATCATTATAAATGCTTAATCAGGATTTAGCCTAAGAGGATTTGTAATCAGCTGGAAACCCAAGAACATTTTGTGAATGACATCGACGATTCGCGACATTTTCAGAGTTTAAATGCGAAACGATTTATTGAATAGCCTCGCCAAAGTCTATATAATATACAATTTCCACATGCGCCTCGCATGTAGTAGAACTGATTAACCCGGACTGGATATGTTGATCATGTGTCCTTTTTGAGATTGTAAATAATTGTATTATTGAAAAACCACACGGACGTGTGGCAGAGTGCTCATAATGATAAAATCCAGTGAAAACGTTTCAGAAATGGACACAATGTAGACCTCGTATGATTTCCATGTAATGGACCGTTCTATGCATTGCCTAGATATCCAAGTTGAATGCTATCTATTACGTTGAAAGTTTTATATATGAACCACTCCAACAGGTTATGGAAAACAATATTTTTTTTTTTTATAATTTTGCATGGTGCACCGCTGGAGGTTCATTTTTCGGAAACATTGGGGATGGTGGTGTTCAGATTTTACTGGCCGTCCAAAAAGTGAAAGTAGATGTGCCTCCATTATTGGGGAAATAAACCCGTGTTTGATATGCCTCAATGATGGTATGCATGTACGGCTATGGGACATGTATTAGCTGATAATTTCCTATACTTACGTCGTAATATAGTGTTTCATGATCTCTAAATTTCATGCATATGTAATCATCACCGTAATTAATCTCTGATTGTAAATACGTTTCCTTATTGAAAAACACACCATGGACAAGTATATGTAGTAAGAGTGCTATTATTGTTAAAATCCAGCAAAACCCTTTCAAACTCAGGACGCAATGGGGACCTCGTATGGTGTCCACGTAATGGAGTTACCTGCGTTTCCTAAATATCCAGGTTTCATGTGACCTTCGATGTTGATATTTTTATCTCATACGTCGTAATACGTACAGTGTATAATAATGTTAGTCTCATTGTGAATAGTGTCTCCCATACGTAATGGCGAACAGTATGTGTAGATAAAAATCAAACTGTGTTGATGCGCATACTGATCTTACGCTACGTTGGTCGCAAAATAAAAATGAATATTTTAATAAGTAGGAAAACAAATATAACAATATTGTTTAACGGATTCGAACTCATACGTGTAGGGGCGAAGTACGATTCAATGTAGGCAATACCTGCACGGACCCATTGCACCACGGAGTCCAATACAATATCAATTAGGTAATGGTCATTCACTACAAAATAAATTGTGAAATATGTCAATTTTGGCTTGAAACCAGCACATGTGATCAAAACTGATTAGTAGCCGTTTAGTTCGCCACTTTCCCGATTCGTTCCCGGAATGTTTGTTAACAATTTCAAGCTATAAAATCCATTCACTTTTGACCTAAAACAACGCACTAGATGACACAAAAGTTGGAAACACGTTCTTTGTGAGACTTTTGTGATATCCACGTGTATCATAAGTTTCATCTAACTACCGTCATTGCTTACATAAACAATTAGGCTGTATGAATTCTGCAGCAGACGCATATTAAAAGTAGTCCGCTGTAAATTGTCATTCGTACGTTATGACCTAGACACGAATGGCCTGAGTACGTTCAACAATGGTACCCGGCCTCCTCGATGGGCATGTATGAATTAGTTGAATAATGTTACCAATAATTTCATTCAGGACTCACTAGCGCAGTGGTGTACGACGTTGTGTCCATTGTTAAACAATTAAGCGATGACATGTCGTCGTAGTTGGAATTAGAACTCGAGCGTATTCTTTTTGTTTTACTTATATTTTTTATTCCTTTTTACAGTTGCTTTTTGTTTGTTTTTGTTGTTGTTTTTGTAGAAACACTGTTCATGTGGTCTGCTAATATGGATAACTTCAATTATTTCGACACGAACTAGCCATAAATTCCAAAATATGTGTTTGAAAAATATTACGAGTATCAATAATGAAGATATTTGTTAATAAATATATGTATCACATTGGTATATTTTCCATCTCTGCAATGTCGTTACAACGGCATTGCACGTGTCATTTTTTATCACTAGGGCATTTACACGTTCGCGAAATCTGACCAGGCATACAGCCTGGTATATATTCAATCACACTGACGTTCGTTATGTCTATGAATTAGAAGGGAAAAAAGCACAAAGAATTAATAAATTATGTTTTCTACGAATATGAATACCTAAAATGGCCCGACGAGTCAATGCTAAAATAAAATGTAACTATGACCACATAAAACTGGCAAGCGCACCAACGTAAGCAGTCCTTTGGAATGGTATATATGTTCACTGTATCATTATAAATGCTTATCAGGATTTAGCCTAAGAGGATTTGTATCAGCTGGAAACCCAAGAACATTTTGTGAATGACATCGACGATTCGCGACATTTTCAGAGTTTAAATGCGAAACGATTTACTCTGAATAGCCTCTCCAAAGTCTATATAATATACAAATTTCCACATGGCGCCTCGCATGTAGTAGAACCTGATTAACCCGGACATGGATATGTTGATCATGTGTCCTTTTGTAGATTTTAAATAATTGTATTTATTGAAAAACCACACGGACGTGTGGCAGAGTGCTCATAATGATAAAATCCAGTGAAAACGTTCAGAAATGGACACAATGTAGACCTCGTATGATTTCCATGTAATGGACGTTCTATGCATTGCCTAGATATCCAAGTTGAATGCTATCTATTACGTTGAAAGTGTTATATATGAACCACTCCAACAGGTTATGGACAAATATTTTTTTTTATAATTTTGCATGGTGCACACGCTGGAGGTTCATTTTTCGGAAACATTGGGATGGTGGTGTTCAGATTTTACTGGCCGTCCAAAAGTGAAAGTAGACTGTGCCTCCATTATGGGGAAATAACCCGTGTTTGATATGCTCACATGATGGTATGCATGTACGGCTATGGGACATGTATTAGCTGATAATTTCCTATACTTACGTCGTAATATAGTATTTCGTGATCTTTATTTCATGCATATGTATCATCACCGTAATTAATCTCTGATTGTAAATACGTTTCCTTATTGAAAACACACCACGGACAAGTATATGTAGTAGAGTGCTAATTATGTTAAAATCCAGCAAAACCTTCAAACTCAGACACAATGGGGACCTCGTATGGTGTCCACGTAATGGAGATTCCCTGCGTTTCCTAAATATCCAGGTTTCATGTGACCTTCGATGTTGATATTTTTATCTCATACGTCGTAATACGTACAGTATATAATAATGTTAGTCTCATTGTGAATAGTGTCTCCCATACGTAATGGCGAACAGTATGTGTAGATAAAAATCAAACTGTGTTGATGCGCATACTGATCTTACGCTACGTTGGTCGCAAAATAAAAATGAATATTTTTAATAAGTAGGAAAACAATATAACAATATTGTTTTAAACGGATTCGAACTCATACGTGTAGGGGCGAAGTGCGATTCAATGTAGGCAATACCTGCACGGACCCATTGCACCACGGAGTCCAATACAATATCAATTAGGTAATGGTCATCATTCACTAAAACAAAATAAATTTGTGAAATATGTCAATTTTGGCTTGAAAACCAGCACATGTGATCAAAACTGATTAGTAGCCGTTTAGTTCGCCACTTTCCCGATTCGTTCCCGGAATGTTTGTTAACAATTTCAAGCTATAAAATCCCATTCACTTTTGACCTAAAACAACGCACTAGATGACACAAAAGTTGGATAAAACACGTTCTTTGTGAGACTTTTGTGATATCCACGTGTATCATAAGTTTCATCTAACTACCGTCAATTGTTACATAAACAATTAGGCTGTATGAATTCTTGCAGCAGACGCATATTAAAAGTAGTCCGCTGTAAATTGTCATTCGTACGTTATGACCTGACACGAATGGCCTGAGTACGTTCAACAATGGTACCCGGCCTCCTCGATGGGATGTATGAATTAGTTGAATAATGTTACCAATAATTTCATTCAGGACTCACTAGCGCAGTGGTGTACGACGTTGTGTCCATTGTTAAACAATTAAGCGATGACATGTTGTCGTAGTTGGAATTAGAACTCTAGCGTATTCTTTTTGTTTTACTTATATTTTTTATTTCCTTTTACAGTTGCTTTTTGTTTGTTTTTGTTTTTGTTGTTGTTTTTGTAGAAACACTGTTCATGTGGTCTGCTAATATTGGATAACTTCAATGATTTCGACACTAACTAGCCATAAATTCCAAATATGTGTTTGAAAAATATACGAGTATCAATAATGAAGATATTTGTTAATAAATATATGTATCACATTGGATATTTCCATCTGTCTGCAATGTCGTTACAACGGCATTGCACGTGTCATTTTTATCACTAGGGCATTTACACGTTCGCGAAATCTGACCAGGCATACAGCCTGGTATATATTCAATCATACTGATGTTCGTTATGTCTATGAATTAGAAGGGAAAAAAAGCACAAAGAATTAATAAATTATGTTTCTACGAATATGAATACCTAAAATGGCCCGACGAGTCAATGCTAAATAAAATGTAACTATGACCACATAAAACGGGCAAGCGCACCAACGCAAGCAGTCCTTTGGAATGGTATATATGTTCACTGTATCATTATACATGCTTATCAGGATTTAGCCTAAGAGGATTTGTATCAGCTGGAAACCCAAGAACATTTTGTGAATGACATCGACGATTCGCGACATTTTCAGAGTTTAAATGCGAAACGATTTACTCTGAATAGCCTCGCCAAAGTCTATATAATATACAAATTTCCACATGGCGCCTCGCATGTAGTAGAACCTGATTAACCCGGACATGGATATGTTGATCATGTGTCCTTTTGTGATTGTAAATAAATAATTGTATTTATTGAAAAAACCACACGGACGTGTGGCAGAGTGCTCATAATGATAAAATCCAGTGAAAACGTTCAGAAATGGACACAATGTAGACCTCGTATGATTTCCATGTAATGGACGTTCTATGCATTGCTCAGATATCCAAGTTGAATGCTATCTATTAAGTTGAAAGTGTTATATATGAACCACTCCAACAGGTTCTGGACAAATAATTTTTTTATAATTTTGCATGGTGCACACGCTGGAGGTTCATTTTTCGGAAACATTGGGATGGTGGTGTTCAGATTTTACTGGCCGTCCAAAAGTGAAAGTAGACTGTGCCTCCATTATGGGGAAATAACCCGTGTTTGATATGTTCACATGATGGTATGCATGTACGGCTATGGGACATGTATTAGCTGATAATTTCCTATACTTACGTCGTAATATAGTGTTTCATGATCTTTATTTCATGCATATGTATCATCACCGTAATTAATCTCTGATTGTAAATACGTTTCCTTATTGAAAACACACCACGGACAAGTATATGTAGTAGAGTGCTAATTATGTTAAAATCCAGCAAAACCTTCAAACTCAGACACAATGGGGACCTCGTATGGTGTCCACGTAATGGAGATTCCCTGCGTTTCCTAAATATCCAGGTTTCATGTGACCTTCGATGTTGATATTTTTATCTCATACGTCGTAATACGTACAGTGTATAATAATGTTAGTCTCATTGTGAATAGTGTCTCCCATACGTAATGGCGAACAGTATGTGTAGATAAAAATCAAACTGTGTTGATGCGCATACTGATCTTACGCTACGTTGGTCGCAAAATAAAAATGAATATTTTAATAAGTAGGAAAACAAATATAACAATATTGTTTAACGGATTCGAACTCATACGTGTAGGGGCGAAGTGCGATTCAATGTAGGCAATACCTGCACGGACCCATTGCACCACGGAGTCCAATACAATATCAATTAGGTAATGGTCATTCACTACAAAATAAATTGTGAAATATGTCAATTTTGGCTTGAAAACCAGCACATGTGATCAAAACTGATTAGTAGCCGTTTAGTTCGCCACTTTCCCGATTCGTTCCCGGAATGTTTGTTAACAATTTCAAGCTATAAAATCCCATTCACTTTTGACCTAAAACAACGCACTAGATGACACAAAAGTTGGAAACACGTTCTTTGTGAGACTTTTGTGATATCCACGTGTATCATAAGTTTCATCTAACTACCGTCATTGCTTACATAAACAATTAGGCTGTATGAATTCTGCAGCAGACGCATATTAAAAGTAGTCCGCTGTAAATTGTCATTCGTACGTTATGACCTAGACACGAATGGCCTGAGTACGTTCAACAATGGTACCCGGCCTCCTCGATGGGCATGTATGAATTAGTTGAATAATGTTACCAATAATTTCATTCAGGACTCACTAGCGCAGTGGTGTACGACGTTGTGTCCATTGTTAAACAATTAAGCGATGACATGTCGTCGTAGTTGGAATTAGAACTCGAGCGTATTCTTTTTGTTTTACTTATATTTTTTATTTCCTTTTACAGTTGCTTTTTGTTTGTTTTTGTTTTTGTTGTTGTTTTTGTAGAAACACTGTTCATGTGGTCTGCTAATATTGGATAACTTCAATTATTTCGACACTAACTAGCCATAAATTCCAAATATGTGTTTGAAAAATATACGAGTATCAATAATGAAGATATTTGTTAATAAATATATGTATCACATTGGATATTTCCATCTGTCTGCAATGTCGTTATAACGGCATTGCACGTGTCATTTTTATCACTAGGGCATTGAAATCTGACCAGGCATACAGCCTGGTATATATTCAATCACACTGATGTTCGTTATGTCTATGAATTAGAAGGGAAAAAAAGCACAAAGAATTAATAAATTATGTTTCTACGAATATGAATACCTAAAATGGCCCGACGAGTCAATGCTAAATAAAATGTAACTATGACCACATAAAACGGGCAAGCGCACCAACGCAAGCAGTCCTTTGGAATGGTATATATGTTCACTGTATCATTATACATGCTTATCAGGATTTAGCCTAAGAGGATTTGTATCAGCTGGAAACCCAAGAACATTTTGTGAATGACATCGACGATTCGCGACATTTTCAGAGTTTAAATGCGAAACGATTTACTCTGAATAGCCTCGCCAAAGTCTATATAATATAAAACAAATTTCCACATGGCGCCTCGCATGTAGTAGAAACCTGATTAACCCGGACATGGATATGTTGATCATGTGTCCTTTTGTAGATTGTAAATAATTGTATTTATTGAAAAAAAACCACACGGACGTGTGGCAGAGTGCTCATAATGATTATAAAATCCAGTGAAAACGTTCAGAAATGGCACATGTAGACCTCGTATGATTTGTTCCATGTAATGGACGTTCTATGCATTGCTCAGATATCCAAGTTGAATGCTATCTATTACGTTGAAAGTGTTATATATGAACCACTCCAACAGGTTATGGACAATGTTTTTAAAATTTTGCATGGTGCACACGCTGGAGGTTCATTTTTCGGAAACATTGGGATGGTGGTGTTCAGATTTTACTGGCCGTCCAAAAGTGAAAGTAGACTGTGCCTCCATTATGGGGAAATAACCCGTGTTTGATATGCTCACATGATGGTATGCATGTACGGCTATGGGACCATGTATTAGCTGATAATTTTCCTATACTTACGTCGTAATATAGTGTTTCATGATCTTTATTTCATGCATATGTATCCATCACCGTAATTAATCTCTGATTGTAAATACGTTTCCTTATTGAAAACACACCGGACAAGTATATGTAGTAGAGTGCTAATTATGTTAAAATCCAGCAAAACCTTCAAACTCAGACGCAATGGGGACCTCGTATGGTGTCCACGTAATGGAGATTCCCTGCGTTTCCTAAATATCCAGGTTTCATGTGACCTTCGATGTTGATATTTTTATCTCATACGTCGTAATACGTACAGTGTATAATAATGTTAGTCTCATTGTGAATAGTGTCTCCCATACGTAATGGCGAACAGTATGTGTAGATAAAAATCAAACTGTGTTGATGCGCATACTGATCTTACGCTACGTTGGTCGCAAAATAAAAATGAATATTTTAATAAGTAGGAAAACAAATACAACTAGAGCAGCTTGAGCTGCATCAACGGTTTGAGCCTCAAACATTGATTTCATGTGTAACTAAGCTTTAGCCCAAGGTGTAAACTATCGGTTGCAAAAAGAATTTCTGAAGTTTTAGAATGAACAGTCCAACATTATTGTGTTCACATCGTCACACCGATGTGGGGCCGGTTAGCTTAGAGGTAAAGCGATGGGCTCGGAGCGAGGGATACCGGGTTCGATCCTCAGCCAAAGTTTTAGCTAAAGGACAGAAATATCGACTAGAGCAAAAACAATTGAAATTGAATGATAAATAACAAAGCTGACGTCACATCCGTTTGCTCTATTTTGAAAACTTGAAAAAATACGTTCATCTTTGACATCGAATAGAGCCGTAAGTAGTCAAGATATATCTCTGAAAATTATCATCTTTCATGCGGCTGACACTCCCCTATCACTCCCCTGGCAAGAAATTGTGTTGCTGACAGTACTGTACAAATTGGAAAACGTTTGTAAAGACCACCCGTTATCAGCCGAAATTCGGCAAAATCGTTGAAAAGTATGTACATTTTTCAACTTCAAATCCCTATAGCTCTTTTATTTGACCAGATAGCCGAGAACTGTCAGCGAATTCGAGATAGAGAATTTTGTCAGCTTTCCAATGCAAAAAGAATTTTTGAAATCGGTTGGAAAATAAGGAAGTTATAGAAAGTATGACGTCACTTCCGGTTTCGTGGAAAGTGGCATTAAGAGATTTCTGAAAATCTCTGAGTCTCTGCTCACACTTGATCCGAATCGGCATGCAAAATTTGAAGTCGATCCGACCAGCGGTTTGGGCTGTAGACTGAACGGCTGAATAAAAAAAAAACAACGAATACAATAGGTTTTCGGCGCAGCTGAAAGCCGCCTCAAACCTAACAATATTGTTTAACGGATTCGAACTCATATGTGTAGGGGCGAAGTACGATTCAATGTAGGCAATACTTGCACGGACCCATTGCACCACGGAGTCCAATACAATATCAATTAGGTAATGGTCATTCACTACAAAATAAGTTGTGAAATATGTCAATTTTGGCTTGAAACCAGCACATGTGATCAAAACTGATTAGTAGCCGTTTAGGTCGCCACTTTCCCGATTCGTTCCCGGAATGTTTGTTAACAATTTCAAGCTATAAAATCCCATTCACTTTTGACCTAAAACAACGCACTAGATGACACAAAAGTTGGAAACACGTTCTTTGTGAGACTTTTGTGATATCCACGTGTATCATAAGTTTCATCTAACTACCGTCATTGCTTACATAAACAATTAGGCTGTATGAATTCTGCAGCAGACGCATTTTAAAAATAGCCCGCTGTAAATTGTCATTCGTACGTTATGACCTAGACACGAATGACCTGGGTACGTTCAACAATGGTACCCGGCCTCCTGGATGGGCATGTATGAATTAGTTGAATAATGTTACCAATAATTTCATTCAGGACTCACTAGCGCAGTGGTGTACGACGTTGTGTCCATTGTTAAACAATTAAGCGATGACATGTCGTCGTAGTTGGAATTAGAACTCGAGCGTATTCGTTTTGTTTTTCTTATATTTTTTATTTCCTTTTACAGTTGCTTTTTGTTTGTTTTTGTTTTTGTTGTTGTTGTTTTTGTAGGAACACTGTTCATGTGGTCTGCTTATATTGGATAACTTCAATTATGTCGACACTAACTAGCCATAAATTCCAAATATGTGTTTGAAAAATATACGAGTATCAATAATGAAGATATTTGTTAATAAATATATGTATCACATTGGATATTTCCATCTGTCTGCAATGTCGTTACAACGGCATTGCACGTGTCATTTTTATCACTAGGGCATTTACACGTTCGCGAAATCTGACCAGGCATACAGCCTGGTATATATTCAATCACACTGACGTTCGTTATGTCTATGAATTAGAAGGGAAAAAAGCACAAAGAATTAATAAATTATGTTTCTACGAATATGAATACCTAAAATGGCCCGACGAGTCAATGCTAAATAAAATGTAACTACGACCACATAAAACGGGCAAGCACACCAACGCAAGCAGTCCTTTAGAATGATGTATTCACTGTATCATTATAAATGCTGATCAGGATTTAGCCTAAGAGGATTTGTATCAGCTGGAAACCCAGGAACATTTTGTGAATGACATCGACGATTCGCGACATTTTCAGAGTTTAAATGCGAAACGATTTACTCTGAATAGCCTCGCCAAAGTCTATATAATATACAAATTTCCACATGACGCCTCGCATGTAGTAGAACCTGATTAACCCGGACATGGATATGTTGATCATGTGTCCTTTTGTAGATTGTAAATAATTGTATTTATTGAAAAACCACACGGACGTGTGGCAGAGTGCTCATAATGATAAAATCCAGTGAAAACGTTCAGAAATGGACACAATGTAGACCTCGTATGATTTCCATGTAATGGACGTTCTATGCATTGCCTAGATATCCAAGTTGAATGCTATCTATTACGTTGAAAGTGTTATGTATGAACCACTCCAACAGGTTATGGACAAATAATTTTTTTATAATTTTGCATGGTGCACACGCTGGAAGTTCATTTTTCGGAAACATTGGGATGGTGGTGTTCAGATTTTACTGGCCGTCCAAAAGTGAAAGTAGACTGTGCCTCCATTATGGGGAAATAACCCGTGTTTGATATGCTCACATGATTGTATGCATGTACGGCTATGGGACATGTATTAGCTGATAATTTCCTATACTTACGTCGTAATATAGTGTTTTATGATCTTTATTTCATGCATATGTATCATCACCGTAATTAATCTGTCATTGTAAATACGTTTCCTTATTGAAAACACACCACGGACATGTATATATAGTAGAGTGCTAATTATGTTAAAATCCAGCAAAACCTTCAAACTCAGACGCAATGGGGACCTCGTATGGTGTCCACGTAATGGAGATTACCTGCGTTTCCTAAATATCCAGGTTTCATGTGACCTTCGATGTTGATATTTGTATCTCATACGTCGTAATACGTACAGTGTATAATAATGTTGGTCTCATTGTGAATAGTGTCTCCCATACGTAATGGCGAACAGTATGTGTAGATAAAAATCAAACTGTGTTGGTGCGCATACTGATCTTACGCTATGTTGGTCGCAAAATAAAAATGAATATTTTAATAAGTAGGAAAACAAATATAACAATATAGTTTAACGGATTCGAACTCATACGTGTAGGGGCGAAGTACGATCCCATGTAAGCAATACCTGCACGGACCCATTGCACCACGGAGTCCAATACGATATCAATTAGGTAATGGTCATTCACTACAATAAAGTTGTGAAACATGTCAATTTTGGTTTGAAACCAGCACATGTGATCAAAACTTATTCGTAGCCGTTTAGTTCGCCACTTTCCCGATTCGTTCCCGGAATGTTTGTTAACAATGTCAAGCTATACAATCCCATTCACTTTTGACCTAAAACAACGCACTAGATGACACAAAAGTTGGAAACACGTTCTTTGTGAGACTTTTGTGATATCCACGTATATCATAAGTTTCATATAACTACCGTCATTGCTTACAGAAACAATTAGGCTGTATGAATTCTGCAGCAGACGCATTTTAAAAATAGCTCGCTGTAAATTGTCATTCGTACGTTATGACCTAGACACGAATTGCCTGGGTACGTTTAACAATGGTACCCGGCCTCCTGGATGGGCATGTATGAATTAGTTGAACAATTTTACCAATAATTTCATTCAGGACTCACTCGCGCAGTGGTGTACGACGTTGTGTCCCTCGTTAAACAATTAGGCGATGACATGTCGTCGTAGTTGGAATTATAACTCTAGCGTATTCTTTTCTGTTTTACTTATATTTTGTATTTCCTTTTACAGTTGTTTTTTGTTTGTTTTTCTTTTTTTGTTGTTGTTTTTGTAGGAACACTGTTCATGTGGTCTGCTTATATTGGATAACTTCAATTATTTCGACACTAACTAGCCATAAATTCCAAATACATGTATGTGTTTGAAAAATATACGAGTATCAAAAATGAAGGTCTTTGTTAATAAATATATGTATCACATGGGATATTTCCATCTGTCTGCAATGTCGTTACAACGGCATTGCACGTGTCATTTTCATCACTAGGGCATTTACACGTTCGCGAAATCTGAGCAGGCATACAGCCTGGTATATATTCAATCACACTGACGTTCGTTATGTCTATGAATTAGAAGGGAAAAAAGCACAAAGAATTAATAAATTATGTTTCTCCGAATATGAATACCTAAAATGGCCCGACGAGTTAATGTTAAATAAAATGTAACTACGACCACATAAAACGGGCAAGCACACCAACGCAAGCAGTCCTTTGGAATGGTATATTCAATGTATCATTATAAATCCTGATCAGAATTTAGCCTAAGAGGATTTGTATCAGCTGGAAACCCAGGAACATTTTGTGACTGACATCGACGATTCGTGACATTTTCAGAGTTTAAATGCGAAACGATTTCGGAACACTGTTCATGTGGTCTGCTTATATTGGATAACTTCAATTATTTCGACACTAACTAGCCATAAATTCCAAATATGTGTTTGAAAAATATACGAGTATCAATAATGAAGATCTTTGTTAATAAGTATATGTATCACATTGGATATTTCCATCTGTCGGCAATGTCGTTACAACGGCATTGCACGTGTCATTTTCATCACTAGGGCATTTACACGTTCGCGAAATCTGACCAGGCATACAGCCTGGTATATATTCAATCACACTGGCATTCGTTATGTCTATGAATTGGACGAGAAAAAAGCACAAAGAATTAATAAATTATGTTTCTACGAATATGAATACCTAAAATAGCCCGACGAGTCAATGCTAAATAAAATGTAACTACGACCACATAAAACGGGCAAGCACACCAACGCAAGCAGTCCTCACTAAGCTAGGAATGGTATATTCACTGTATCATTCTAAATGCTGATCAGGATTTAGCCTAAGAGGATTTGTATCAGCTGGAAACCCAGGAACATTTTGTGAATGACATCGACGATTCGCGACATTTTCAGAGTTTAAATGCGAAACGATTTACTCTGAATAGCCTAGCCAAAGTCTATATAATATACAAATTTCCACATGACGCCTCGCATGTAGTAGAACCTGATTAACCCGGACATTAATATGTTGATCATATGTCCTTTTGTAGATTGTAAATAATTGTCTTTATTGAAAAACCACACTGACGTGTGGCAGAGTGCTCATAATTATAAAATCCAGTGAAAACGTTCAGAACTGGACACAATGTAGACCTCGTATGATTTCCATGTAATGGACGTTCTATGCATTGCCTAGATATCCAAGTTGAATGCTATCTACAACGTTGAAAGTGTTATATATGAACCACTCCGACAGGTTATGGACAATATAGACGGTAAACCAGGCCCGATACAGCTTAGCCATAAGGAGTAAATTCTCAAAACAACGCCATTGATTGTTATTATTATTAAAAGGGAGACAAAAACAAGGAAGTCGACAGCAAAGGTATATCTCTGCCAAACATAATTTTATAATTTTGCATGGTGCACATGCTGGAGGTTCATTTTTCGGAAACATTGGGATGGTGGTGTTCAGATTTTACTGGCCGTCCAAAAGTGAAAGTAGACTGCCTCCATTATAGGGAAATAACCCGTGTTTGATATGCTCACATGATTGTATGCATGTACGGCTATGGGACATGTATTAGCTGATAATTTCCTATACTTACGTCGTAATATAGTGTTTCATGATCTTTATTTCATGCATATGTATCATCACCGTAATTAATCTCTGATTGTAAATACGTTTCCTTATTGAAAACACACCACGGACATGTATATGTAGTAGAGTGCTAATTATGTTAAAATCCAGCAAAACCTTCAAACTCAGACGCAATGGGGACCTCGTATGGTGTCCACGTAATGGAGATTCCCTGCGTTTCCTAAATATCCAGGTTTCATGTGACCTTCGATGTTGATTTTGTTATCTCATACGTCGTAATACGTACAGTGTATAATAATGTTAGTCTCATTGTGAATAGTGTCTCCCATACGTAATGGCGAACAGAATGTGTAGATAAAAATCAAACTGTGTTGATGCGCATACTGATCTTACGCTACGTTGGTCGCAAAATAAAAATGAATATTTTAATAAGTAGGAAAATAAATATAATAATATTTTTTAATGGATTCGAACTCATACGTGTAGGGGCGAAGTACGATTCCGTGTAGGCAATACCTGCACGGACCCATTGCACCACGCAGTCCAATACGATATCAATTAGGTAATGGTCATTCACTACAAAATAAGTTGTGAAATATGTCAATTTTGGCTTGAAACCAGCACATGTGATCAAAACTGACTAGTAGCCGTTTAGTTCGCCACTTTCCCGATTCGTTCCCGGAATGTTTGTTAACAATTTCAAGCTATAAAATCCCATTCACTTTTGACCTAAAACAACGCACTAGATGACACAAAAGTTGGAAACACGTTCTTTGTGAGACTTTTGTGATATCCACGTGTATCATAAGTTTCATCTAACTACCGTCATTTCATACAGAAACAATTAGGCTGTATGAATTCTGCAGCAGACGCATTTTAAAAATAGTCCGCTGTAAATTGTCATTCATACGTTATGACCTAGACACGAATGGCCTGGGTACGTTCAACAATGGTACCCGGCCTCCTCGATGGGCATGTATGAATTAGTTGAATAATGTTACCAATAATTTCATTCAGGACTCACTAGCGCAGTGGTGTACGACGTTGTGTCCATTGTTAAACAATTAAGCGATGACATGTCGTCGTAGTTGGAATTAGAACTCGAGCGTATTCTTTTTGTTTTACTTATATTTTTTATTTCCTTTTACAGTTGCTTTTTGTTTGTTCTTCTCTTTTTTGTTGTTGTTTTTGTAGGAACACTGTTCATGTGGTCTGCTTATATTGGATAACTTCAATTATTTCGACATTAACTAGCCATAAATTCCAAATATGTGTTTGAAAAATATACGAGTATCAATAATGAAGATCTTTGTTAATAAATATATGTATCACATTGGATATTTCCATCTTTCTGCAATGTCGTTACAACGGCATTGCACGTGTCATTTTCATCACGAGGGCATTTACACGTTCGCGAAATCTGACCAGGCATACAGCCTGGTATAGATTCAATCACACTGACATTCGTTATGTCTATGAATTAGAAGTGAAAAAAGCACAAAGAAATAATAAATTATGTTCCTATGAATACCTAAAATGGCCCGACGAGTCAATGCTAAATAAAATGTAACTACGACCACATAAAACGGGCAAGCACACCAACGCAAGCAGTCCTTTGGAATGGTATATTCACTGTATAATTACATATGCTGATCAGGATTTAGCCTATGAGGATTTGTATCAGTTGGAAACCCAGGAACATTTTGTGAATGACATCGACGATTCGCGACATTTTCAGAGTTTAAATGCGAAATGATTTACTCTGAATAGCCTCGCCAAAGTCTATACATGTATAATATACAAATTTCCACATGGCGCCTCGCATGTAGTAGAACATGATTAACCCGGACCTATATATGTTGATCATGTGTCCTTTTGTAGATTGTAAATAATTGTGTGTATTGAAAAACCACACGGACGTGTGGCAGAGTGCTCATAATGATAAAATCCAGTGAAAACGTTCAGAAATGGACACAATGTAGACCTCGTATGATTTCCATGTAATGGACGTTCTATGCATTGCCTAGATATCCAAGTTGAATGCTATCTATCACGTTGAAAGTGTTACATATGAACCACTCCGACAGGTTATGGACAATATAGACGGTAAACCAGGCCTGGTACAGCTTAGCAACAAGGAGTAAATTCTGAAAACAACGCCATGGATTGTTATTATTATGACAGAGAGACAAATAAAATGAAGGTGACAGCAAATGTATATATATGCCAAACATAATTTTATAATTTTGCATTGTGCACATGCTTGAGGTTCTTTTTTCGGAAATATTGGGATGGTTGTGTTCAGATTTTACTGGCCGTCCAAAAGTGAAAGTAGACAGCCGCCTTTATGGGGAAATAACTCGTAACAAGCAATCCGCTTTAACCCGTGTTTGATATGCTCACATGATTTGTTTGCATGTACGGCTATGGGACATGTATTAGCTGACATAAGTTCCTATACGTACGTCGTAATATGGTCTTTAATGATCTTTATTTCATTCGTAAGTTTCGTCACCGTAATTGATCTCTGATTGTAAATACGTTTCCTTATTGAAAACATACATCCAGTCTAACACAGACATGTATGTAGTAGAGTGCTCATCCTGGATTGAGAAAATAATAATCACTGGAGATGCTTAGCTTTGTTATTTTTTCTTAAAATGGCGTAGTAAATGTACGATAGTAGTATAGTTACATTTGTATTAACATATCAAAAGGAAAAACACTGATTGTATCACTGGTTCAAATAAGAAAATCATGGCGCCAATGGCGCTATTTAATTAGCATAGAAAAGCTGTGACATCATGGTAGAACTTTGCGGGAAGTAGCCCTGCAATACTCCCGTACCGTTAGCATACTAACATCGAATTATGGTCATTTCGTAACCTTACCATTTCGTAACCGGAAAATATTGGTCGTTTCGTAACCATTCAGTTGGTCGATTCGAAACCGGTAAAAAAAGGTCAGTTGGTAAATTGGGCAATTCGTAACTCTCTGTCGATAGACGATTAAAGGAATTGAACTCACATTATGACGTGTTATTGGGACCTTTTCGCACCACAATAAGTGTGGGTGCTAATTACAACAAATAGTGAAAACATATTGATGCCGCATACTATCTGTCCAGAGTCTACACTGCTCATAAATATCGGCAAGATCTATACTTCTATTTGTTCATTGAATTCAGATACATAAATTCAATCATTCAATTACTTACTTACACATGTCAAATAATTACATATATTAGTCTATAAGTCTGTTTCACGTTTTCTGCCGGTCTAGTTTTGGCTATTAAACATATAAAAACTTAAAAAATATCAAACTGTGTGTCACGCTCCCCAACTTTTTTATTTGATGAATTTCGTAAAATATCAGCTATGTCAGTCCCGGGCCACCGAGGAACAGGGTTACACCATCATGAAATATCCGTCGTTATGTGTAAACCGCACATTCCATCCAGTCTAAACGATGTTATCCGTATTAAACTTAACTTTTTTTTGTTTCATTTTCATCAATTAACTTTTAAGTTATTTCTTATTAATTGTTCGTCTATGTAATTAAAATGGTAAGGTGACGAAATGACCAGGAAACACCACGGTAAAGTTATCCAGGGCCGTAACTAGGTGTGAAATCAAGAAGAAGCGAACATTCTTGAGGTCCACGAAGTTGACCGATAGCGCTAGGGGGAATTTTGAAACCTAGAAGCCCTGAAATGCAGTTTCCAGTGTGTTCAGGCTTCTAATAGTGTGCTCATAGTGGTTGTAAAACTGGGCCATTTAATTGAAAATACTAGAGGTGTCGACCGGACATCGCATATATATACTCACCGCGGCCTGGTCATCAAGGCATACAACAGTATACATAGGGGTGGGGTGGAGGAGGGCTAAATAATCGAATATACCAGCCTTATAAATGCGAACAGTAGCTACAGTAACTATTCCAGACTTTATCAACTCGTAGTTTAATTGCACCTTGGGGTACCGCGACTATACTTACGTCATAATGTTCATCCAGCAAGAGTAATCTGGTTTCCCAGTACATCCAGGTTTGGAAGAAAATGAACAATACTTCATTATAAGTATGTACGGTATGTATGTAACTTTAATGAGACTGGAACAGTGTCTAACTTCTCAATTACGGGTACACGTTATCCATTATTCAATGTGCTATTTAAACACGTTATATAGCGGGAAATCCCTGACAACTTTCAGGTGGTGGGGTGAACCCACTGTGGATGTCAGACAATCTTACATCGAGCTGCCACAATTAACATGTCTACAATTGCACGGCGATAAAATGTCGTATGTGCACGGCACCGAAACTGATATAGCACCCACTAACAACCCATTGTGTCACTGCATTTGGACACAATCACGCAATGTTCAGTGCAGAGTATACTTCCCGAATGGACATAGACAATAGAAGCAATTTAGTAAATGTTAATTTTGGGGATGGACGGACGTACAAGATAAAGTTAAATGCCTTTTCGCAGATAAAATGGGTATCATTAAATGTTATGTACTTGTACTCACGTTGCAGCAATTGAGCAAAAGAGGGAGCGTTGACAGGTATGCACATGTGATCAAACAGCATTCCATGCATGTTCGTCGGTCAGTAAGTGCAATAATATTTGTGTTTTGACAATTGTTTTTTCTCTACAACAATTGTACCCCGACACAACCTAGCTAGATCAGAATTAGTCTTTGTAGAGACCCCCGGCCACCCCATCCTCACCTGCAAAAAAAATGTCCATAAAATGACTTTTAAGTCCAAATCCCAAAACAAAATGGCCTGTGGAGGTCCTAAAACATTGTAAAATTGTTTTTTTCTCTACAACAATTGTATCAGGACCCAGCCTGGCGAGTCAAATCAACCAACGTCCACAGACCCTGTACCCAGCCTCATTGTTTAATAAATCAAACAACTGAAAGTACTGAAATGTGTTATATCCACAGAAACTGATCACTTGCGGAACTATAGAGACTGAAAGTTGCATATTTTCTCAATCATCATCCAGAGGCAAATGTACGGTGATGGTGTAAACCCATTACCACCCATACGTTTTCTCTAGGATAAATTATTTTTTGAAATTCTCTAGGCTATTAATGTACCATACACGGATCCTCCAGATTATCGGACAACAATGGCAGTATTTTTTATAATATTTTAATTAACATAGCAGTTACGGGCATAACCTTCCCACAGAACAGTCCTCGGTTCTTGCTTTCTCAGCTCATGTAAACTATTTAGCAGACTGTGACGTCATTCTCACTTAAAATTGTGTCAGATCATCAGTTATCCGGACAAACGTATACTAGTCTTATAACTTATATTCTCACATTGAAATCATAAGTTTATCGCCCGTAAACCAGTGTAAACAGCATTGTACGTGTAGTTCTGCAGAAAAATCAGTCACATCAGTTTCGCTTCTTGGAAAATACCATATTTACAAAATTTATTGTATTTATAGAACAACTCAGCAATGACGTAATGTGCGCACTCGATTGTGCCCCCCCCCCCCCCCCGCGACTTTTGATGTTGTAAACAACTTGTGGACAGAGTTGGGGAATGTTTCAGCAAATTTTACGAAATGTTCACCTTGGCGATATATTCTTCACACTGGCATGGAAACAGCAAGCAGCTGCGTGACTTATATGTTTTCGTTGCAATATCGGATCAAAATAATGCGTTTAATTAACAGGTATTTTCATTTAGCCGATACACTGATTGTCCGGATAACTGATATGACGTCGCCCGTCATAGGTATATATAGTGCCTATTTCCTATTAACTGCTGTATTCATATGCACGAAACGTTTTGATTCGTATTTTCCAGAGTTTAACTGATAAACTGCATGACCCAAACACTGTGAAAACTATAGAGAATAGTATATGTAGAGTTGTAAATACAAAGCAAAACAGACCAAAACGCCATAGGATAAGTTGGCACGGGGCACTATTTGTTTGGTCGTACTCGCCGTTTAGGCGCAGCACGACAATATGGCTGCCCCATAGCAATTTTCGTGACATAAGAGATAACATAAAAATCATAATATATATGCACTAGTCTAAAAATGGCTGATTATCACTAAGCTAATCCCCTCGTTGCAGCCTAGATCATACATGTACTATGAACATATGTCCTCAGTGACCTTGACCCTGGGTGTTCAGACGCGAGGTGTACGCAAACCAAAGCACCATAGTCGCAAACATTTATCGTATTAACCATAAATATTAATAATATGCTATCTAGAAAAGTCCACCTCCCAAAATAATTGCAACGAGGTCCTATAACAACATTGTACAATGTTCTTACTCTGAAATAATTCAATTATTGTATAATGGCCAATGAACTGTTGACATTAAAAGGCTTTCAAGTTTGGGGAAATAATAACAAATATACGTACGTCTAGCTACAATGATTATGCAGACGCCGTGTGAAGATTTTGTTGTCGTTCTTTCGTAAAGTGTCACTCGTATCACGTTAATACAGCCACTGACTTTTTGACGGTGCTCCGTGTTCAAAATGGTAAATTGTATGTCGTACATTCCCGCGCTGAATTTTGGCCGCACCGTTTAAGTCTCTCACTCTTTGATTATATACACGAGTTATGCGAACCTGAAATTTATAATTACTAACCGTCGACATTTTAGTACAGGCTACTTTTTCTCTTTTTCTAAAAAAATAAAATCGGCGAAATCCAATGATAATATTACATGTAATTCTAGGTATTCTAGTCACGAATGTATGATTCGGATTTGTCAACAACCCTTCTCCGTTACCGGAAGCGGGAAGAGTGCGAGGCAAAAATATTTCTCATGACTTCCGAATGATTTATGAGGTTTTCAAAAGATCGTCAAAACATTGAGCGAGAACATTGGATCCAAGAGTGTCTGCAACTTTTAAAATGTACACGAATGTCCCAGAGGCGCATATGTTGATTGATCACATGCAGACATTGACAATGATCGGTTATATGATTTACCGACGGTTCGGCCCGAAGACACCTCGGCCTTCCGATACATCGGCCCTAGCTTACATATTCTCAGCTATGCGGATGACTTTTACAGAATGGGCTTGTTATTGTGACCATATTTTATAATGGCCGGGTCTCAACTATACAGTTATACGGGTCTACTCGTTTTTTGTGCATTTAAGCAGTCCGATGATAACAAAACATATTTATAATCTATGATAATATAACTGACAACATTATTTTCCTGTAATTTGTAAAGAAAAATTTGCTTCATAAATACTGAATGTTTTGTGCGAATTTCTGTCTCAAAACAGTTAAAACTCCTTGTGAAACGAAAACAGAGTGCCGTCGATTACCGGGTGTGTGACTATAATATAAAAGACAGATGAAATAGTAAAAGTCATCCGTATATCTGAGAATATCTTAGCTGCACGCTTTATGGGCAACAGGTTGCACTAATCGCTACACACTAAACATGTGTGTAATAGCATTTACACTTTGCAAACTGAGTTATAGAAAAAACCTGCAAGGTGTTGACATTCATACTTCGCTATATGGTTATTGACAGACAATATGACACAAACATATTACCATAAACTTACCTAATAAAGTTTGTATTAGCAAACTTCTTAGGTCAATCTCCACGAGGTAAACAAAGAACGCTTCCAATCACATTTGGAAAGACTACTCAGTCATAATGCATCAGTCAATGTAAATCCCCGCCCCCCCCCCCCCTCCGGGGGAGGGGCGGGGCTTTACCGGGGCATACCCCGGGGCTTTTACCTTTCATGATGCCCCGCACTGCGGGGACTTTACCGGGGCTTTAACTGTTGCTAAGAAATTGAGCGGGGCATACAGGGGCTTTACCGGGGTTTTATCAGACTGTTAGCAAGTATGTACATGTATGTTTACCTGAATACTGTTGTGTGGGAGGGGTGACATGGGTTTAAACTGTTTAATACGATCTACTTTCACTGTGGACTGTTTAATACTGGCAAATTTTGTTTAATATAAACAAAATTGTTTTCAAATAATTCCTCTGTTTATATTGCACTGCCGTTATCCGTTATCCCAGCCCCCCCCCCAACACGTGGAAAATTCTGAGACATTCCCCCCCCCCCACACACACTGAAGGAAAACCCGAGAACCCCCCCCCCCCCCCCCCTGAAAGTGTTAAAACCCGAGACCCCCCCCCCCCCCCCCCCCCAATGGAAATCATTACCCGACCAACCCTGGAAAATCACGAGACCCCCCCCCCCCCCACTGGAAAGTGATTCTTTACCCAACAAACCCTGGAAAATCCCGAGACCCCCCTGGAAAATCCCGAGACCCCCCCCCCACCCCCACCCCCCCCCCCACACTGGAAAAATCCTATTTCTCACACACACACCCTCCCCATGTAAGTAAAAGTATAAAGTGCTGCATTTTATACTATTAATAGGGGGGGGGGGGGGGGGGGGTGTACTTTTTATGAACCCTGTCTCGAAGAGCCGGTGTCATATAGTGTTTGCACCGTCCGTGTGTCCGTGCGTTAATACGGTTAAGAAGTTTGTATCATGCAAGGGTCCACTTTTGCGCTATTTAATACTATTCACACATATCCGACCTTCCTTCTACCGAGTCCGTGGGTGGTGCCAAAGGTTAGCGGCTATTTATTTGGTTACTACTATTAACAGGAACGTACCTATTTCAAAGCAACAAACACATATTTACCCTGTACTTAGTCGACCCTACTTGTCCTAACTGTCATTTGGAGGCGGAGCTAGGATGCGTCACACATGCTACTAAGATGCCCAGCATTACACGAAGTTCGGAAACAGACCTACCCGGCGTTTCGTCAAGAAATCCAAAAAGTGCGAGGAGACTCGAACTTTTACAAACTAAACATATCGGTCATTACCCAGCTGATCATCGACTGTAACGGTTTCAAAAACAACTATATCACTAAGTCAACCACCCTAGAAATAGAACGAGTAGCAGGCCAAATGTGCTACCAATTACATCTACAACGAATAAAGCTGCTTGGATTGTAATAATGGCTTCCCATACTAATAAAAGTTCCCAGATATCTACTATTTATAAGTGACATTTTGCTCTACAACACATCATTTTCGTGCAAGAATATTTCACATTATAAATCACCAGATGGCCCCGCAGTGCGGGGCATTTTACCGGGGCTTTTACCGACCATGTTGCCCCGCAGTGCGGGGCCTTCACCGAGGCTTTAACAGCAACGAAAATATAAGCCCCGCTATTCCCCCGGAGGGGGGGGGGCGGGGACTTACATTGACTGATGCATAACTCTTATGTAATGCAGTGTAATGAAATGTAATTAGAGTTATGTATTCAGAACTAAGAATATCTAAGTTAATCGGCCCTATGACACATCTGCCCTAACTGGGTTTGACATTTACGCCCCATATTTTAAAATCTGGTTCTACATCACATGTACCCCCTTCTTTGTCTACCTGACAAAAGAGAACTTACCACCCATGCAAATTGAGGTCCTCGTGTGGTGATTTGACAAAAGAAGACTTAATGTAAAAAAAAAAAAAAATATCCTCACTGTTGTACGTTGACTGCAGAAGAGGGCATTTCACTGTGCGGGATGAATAGAGTAATTATGTTAAATCCATCGTTACACCGGAACAGATTCTAATGTGGCGCCATATACCAGTGGTTACAAATCAATTCTTAGATAACATCATGCATTATTTAAACCGACATATATAGGAATGCTTTTACGTCTGTCTCGGTATTAATCTTGTTGTTTTGTTTGACCCATTTCACACTTGTTGATACATGTGATGCGTTATTTTCTTTATTTCATCTCAAAAGTGTATGTTGTTACCACACATTTGAACCATCTCAACGAGATGGTTCAAATGAGTGGTAACATAATTATACATTTATTGAGAAATGAACAAAATAATGACATTTAATCAAGAACAAGTATTGTATCCTTAGACTGAGATGGGTTAATATACTTATGTCATTTTTTCATTTTCACAGGTGGTTTAGCTACTAATTTCCAAGCGTCAGCGTGACTTACATTTGAGTGTTGACAAGAATGTTCTCCCTAAAAGATAGAGTGGCCCAGGTGTTCTACACTCACGGCCTGTTCTGCGCCAGTCACCCGCTCTCCATCCTAGTATCTGTCTGCCTTGTCATTCTCGCCTTGTGGTAAGTCGGAACCTCCATGTAGGGTGTGTAGTGGTGTATTTTACGCACTCATTTTAGCAGAGTACTCATTGATTATCAAAAGTGGGAATACAAAATACTCACAGCAACGTGAAAATA